>PVHP010000642.1:0-70522 GCA_004024765.1 Zapus hudsonius
AGAGACATTGAAGAACATTGGACTCAGGCTGGAATTTGTGACTCAGTCCTTGTCATTATCTATTAGAAAGGACATCAAGTCACTTTACCCTTTGGGCTTGACATTTGTCAAATAAGAAAGTAAAGTACTACTTTGGTTGGAGATGTTTTGATGAGCTATAAACAGTGACTTGCAAGATTACTAATTCAGTCAAAAGTGACAGTTTGGCTGGGGTACAAGTTTATTGGTGCTTGAGTCCCCAGCACCACTAAATAAATAAAAAATTAAAAATGTGACAGTTTGTACTGAGAGATAAGAGTTTGTAGTATTATTGTTACAGGGAAGAAATCCAAGGTAGCTGTAAATTGCTCATGTCAGCAACAAGGTTGCATGCATTATAAAAGTACTGCCTGGCATGGTGGCGCACGCCTTTAATCTCAGCACTCAGGAGGCAGAGATAGGGGGATTGTCATGAGTTCAAGGTCAGCCTAGGACTACAGAATGAGTTCCACTTTGGCCTGGGCTAAAGTAAGATACTGACTCAAAAAAACAAATAAACAAACAAACCTGAAAAAGCATATTACTAGGAAGAAAAATATAAAAAAAGAGTGCCTAGCATGTAGTGTGTATGCAGTCAATATTTGTGGGCTTGGGATATAAGCTCAGTGATAGAGCTCTTGTCTAGCCTGCATGCGGCCCTGAGCACAAACCCCCACAATGCCCCCAAACCCACCACACAAACACAATGGAGGGGCTGCGAGGCGGCTCAACAAGAAAGGATGGGAACACTGAGGCACAGTTAGCTGTCATGGATGGGAACACTGAGACACAGGTAACTTGAGCATATTGTTACTAGATGATGTGTTGTGTGGCTAGGTCTTTGTGACTTCAGAGACATGTTTTCATATAGCATCTGTCATAATTTAAATAATAATAATGCATAAAAGTGATGGGATAGGGTGATGGAATCAACTATAATGCAGTCAGATAAGGTAGCTCACACCTGTAATCCCAGCACTTGGGAGGATGAAGTATGGCTGAAAGTTTGAGGCTAACTCAGTGTTTTTGGTTAAAACAAGCAAACCAACTAGCTAGTGAAACTATCTCATAAAACAAGCAAAAAACCTAAAGTAGAATTTAAATATTAACCCGAATGCTAAATTAGGTTATTGTATTTTCATCTATAGTTTATGTGCTAAAGTATTCTAGCGTGATTTTCATTATACATATATATTAATTTAAACTTGGGAAAGGAGCTCAGTTTCTTTAGGCCTCAGTTTACTTACCTGAAAAATAAGGTTAATAAACCTGTCCCATAGGCTTATTGTAAGAGAATAACAAGTTTATGAAAAGGGTTTAGAAAGTCGTTAAGTAAATACTGTAAGTTATTATTGTGCTTTTAAAATGCTTTAATATGTTCTTCAAGTGAATTTCTGTTAAAGAGATGGGATCTAGAATCTAGTTTTTACCATTGTTCAGAAAAAAAAATCCATAAAGTAATTTATCTAGGACTATGCATTATTAAATTTTAAAAGCATTCAATTTAAAAGATTCTTAAGTCCTGGAATGGGGTGGAGGTTTTGGAATGAGTGTTGTTGTAGACACCTTTTCGTACAAAGAGAAGCATTGTGTTTCTTTTTTGTTTTGTTTATTTGAAAAAGGGTCTCATGTAGCCCAGGGTGACCTTGAACCAATCCTGATCTTCTTGTCTCTACCTCCGGAGGTGTGCTGGGGTTCAAACCCAAGGCTTTATGCGTGCCCTGAGTTACATCATCCTCAGCTCTTTCTGATCTTGGGTTCTCTTTCCCCTTTTTAGAGAGGAAGTAGGGAGGATGTTGTGTCATTCCTGTTTTATCCTAGCAATATGACAAGATGAGAAACAACCTTTGAAGGATATTGAATTTTCTGGGAACTGAGCAGACAAACTTAGCTTTTCTAGTTGGAAGAAATGGTCAAATGAGAGGGACATATGAGCTCCCAGCCGTTGTGAGTATTGCTGTCTTCTTTTTCATACATTTAACTCTTGTCTGGCTTCAGCTGAATTCCTCTCTTTTGTGCCCTGTCGGTTTTTCTGCAGTTTTTTAAAACTGCAGGATCAAAGTGCTTCTAGACTCTGTATTTTTAAACAGCCATATGCTGCTAGGCCCTTCTCTGCTGGCAGCAGCTGATCTTGCTGCAGTAAGCACTGCATGATCTCTGCATTGCTGTCACTGGATCTTGGCCAGACGTGGCCTTTCCATCTCTCATTTTCTCTCTCCTGCAGGATAGCCCCGTATAGAATTGGAGGCACAGAGCCCTTGCAGATCTTCCAGCCAAAAACCTTTTTGCCCTCTCTATTTTAGAAGCAGTGTCTTTAGGAATTGTACATATACCTCCATGTCAGGACCTATCAGTGATGGGATGTGCAGAGGGTATACGAATCAAGGCATATCTGATTAGATTTGTAATTGAGGACAGAAGACATGTATTTTAGTGGACGAGAGCTTTATTTAGTATTGGCAATCCTGGATTTAATCCCAGTTTTAATACCAGTTGTGACCTTGAGCATATTGCTTACTTTCCTTGAAGACCTCTGTTTTCTTATTTATAAAATAGAAATAATAAGAATACCTAATTCTTAGGGTTGTTAGCAGGATTAAACATGATAATGAATTTATAACAGAATGCATGGGTATAGTCATGTGAGCTGTGACTAGCGCTTCTAAAATTGAAATCTTTGTTAAAATTGGAATATTTACATCGATTTCAGAATCATTTTAAAAATTAAATGAGGCCCACAGCCACAGCCATTCAATCAACACAGGATAAGCCAGTGAGACAGAAACCAACGATTTTCGACACAAAGACCCCTAAACTCACAACTTTAAAGCAGCCTTAATACTCATCCACCACGACTCAGGGAACTATGTGGAAGAGGGGGCGGAAAGATTGTGAGAGCCGTGGTGGGGGAGATTATCCAGCGGCATGGCCAGGAGAACCTGGCTGAATACTAGGCTATCCATGGTCCCCTGTCACAAGGACTGATCCAGACGACCCATGGAGGAGCTTATCCAGCAGATTGGGGATGAGGGGGGGGGACAGTGGGGAATTGGGGATAACAACTCATTTTTTGCCCACTAAATAATGTTATTATGGACAAAAAAAACTAAAAAAAATTAAATGAGGATAGATTTGTAGTTTGGTACATGGGTTTTAATACAGCATACTATTGTTTTTATTGTAAAACATATGCTGAACACTTCCTGCTCCCCCCAACAGAAGCAATAGAAATATTATAGGTAGTAACTCTTTGGAAGAAATAAAATGCTACTACCCAAGTCTGTCATGACCAGGAACTGATCAGTCTGTTTCGGGAGTTGGTGCTACTCTAGTTGTGCTGAACTAGGTCTGGGCATTTCCAGTTATGTATTTTGCCTAGTCTTCATCCTTTCTTTCTCTCAGTTAATGTTCTACTCATTCTCAAAAATCAGGTTGAGGCTTTCTTAGATAATGTGAAGTGATGTGTACCACTTTTTCTAAAATATTTACTTTGAGGAGAGAGAAAGGGAGGGAGGAAGGAAAGAGAGAGAGAGAGAGAGAGAGAGAGAGAGAGAGAGAGAGAGAAGAGAAGAGAAGAGAAGAGAAGAGAAGAGAAGAGAAGAGAGAGAAGAGAAGAGAAGAGAAGAGAAGAGAAGAGAAGAGAAGAGAAGAGAAGAGAAGAGAAGAGAAAATATGCACACCAAGGCCTCCTGCCAGTGAACTCCAGATGCATGCACCACTTTGTGTATCTGGCTTTATGTGGGTACTGAGGCATTGAACCCAGTCCTTCAGGCTTGAAAGCCAAGTACTTTATGTATATGTATGTATGTATATATATATATATATTCACACAAAGAGAAAGCATCAAAGTCCCCTGAGCAAACTGCAAACCACATACCCTAAAGAAGATAGGTTATCTTTTTATAAATATATATACACATATATGTATTATATATGTATATATATATATATATATATATATATATATATATATATATATATTTGTGAGAGAGAGAGACTGAGGGTGAGTATGGGAATGCCAGGGCCTCCTGACACTGCAAATGAACTCCAGACGCATGTACCACTTTGTGAATCTGGCTTTACATGGGCACTGGGGAATCGAACCTAGGCCGTCATACTTTGCAAGTAAGTAAGTACCTTTAAGTATCGAGCCATTTCCTTGACCCCTGTGTACCACTTAATGCCATCATCATACCATCCATGGGAGGAATTAAATTCTTCTGTACTTTGTCCACCTGTCTTTGCTGTCTTGAACACATTGTGTTGTAATTCTTTGCTTACTTGTTTCTTCTTATAATAGACGACGAGTGTCACAGGGCCAGTGCACTTGTCTGGATTCCTACTTCAGGGTGTGTGGTTTGCTCAGGGGACTTGATGCTTTCTCTCTGTGTGGATATTTCCTTTTCCGACCTTAGAAATAGTGAGTGGAAAGTAGAGTTTGGAGCAAGCTAGTTATCTGGATGTGTGCTTGCACTCCCAGCTACTTGGGAGCCTGAGAAGGAGGAGGATACCTGCAATCACGTGGACATGTACACACATGAGAAGTAGTAGGTTTTTGTTTTTCATCTTAAATTTTAATTATTTGTGTACATGAGCATGTATTCATGTGTGTGCAGGCTGTGGGTAGAGAATTTATTTGCCTCATGTGTGTGAAGACTTGGGTGTGATTTTTTTCTATGACCACAAGCAACTCTTTGATAGCTTCAGATGTGTAACCCTATAGAACGAGAACAGTCTACTACGTACCTACTATACTGTTATCACACGAAAAATGGTTTGTCAGTCCATACTTATGGCTTCAGATTTCTCATGAGTGTCACAGTTTCTGCTTTCTGAGAACTATTCTCTGAAAACAGTAATGGATGAGAGAGTGACATAACTGGACAATAAAGTTCTCTGTATGGTCTCTTAACATAAAAAATAACTACTATGTTTATATGGTGCCCCACAGGTATCTGTAATCACTTGCATTTCATTGATCAATAAAATATGAGGTCAGCAGTCTGGGTGCAGGGGGAAGGGCAGGGCTTCTTGAGCTTTGGAGCGAGTATTGGATTCTTCAGTCTATGGCGGTGAGACCCGCAGCTAGAGCTCAGTGACGAGAGTCCTTGCCTGGCATGCCTGAAGCTCAGGCTTGATCCCCAGCAGCACAAAACAACACGAACACCATGCTGGCATGATACATTGAACAACTTAATGCATAGTCTGGCTCATGGTACTTATTGAACGTTTGTTGACTGTTGTTAAACAGGAGAGATGTATCAGAAAAGCTGCTTTCATTCTTGTCAGTTAAAATTCCATTTTGTGATTCCAGTACATTTAATCTGTAGGTGCTGTGGACAACAAAGCTGAAGCAGAAAACTATTGTCCATGCTCTTGAGGAGAACTGCAGTGTTACCTGAGAGCCAACGACTCACTCTGTGGTTAGTGTTGATTGACTGGCCTCTTTTGTATGCGTACAGTATTCTAGGCATCGGAGACAGTGGTAAACCACGTTGGCTAGGTTCTTGCCTTCGTGGAGTTTATGCAATATTTGGGAGAGAAAATTAGTAAGTATATCAGCAGTATAATTTTGGGTGCAGATATTAGAACAGTTTTAATAGGTAAGGGAGGGATGGTAGGAGAGGAAAGCGGCTTTCTCCAGGGTCATCAGGGAAGGAGCATTTCCGAGGAAGCGACATGTGACCTGTGACTTGCATTACCAGCCATGAGGAGAGCTGGAGAGAGACAGGAAGTGATAGTAAAAGTAGAGCAGGAGTGGAGAGGGGGAGGAGTGATAAGGAAGGGGAGGCACTCATCAGATTCCTGGAGCTCCTACTTCATGTGAGGGGACTCCATGGAGGAGCACGTGCTGTGTTGTGTAAAGGAGCCTCCCAGATGCCGTGAGTGCAGGCATGCACCGCCACACCCATGAGGCCTTGCTTTTAAGAAATCGTTTAGCCCGATGCCTGCAGTCCTAGCATGGGAAGGTGGAAATAGGAGGCTCACAGTTCAGAGGCCAGCCTGGGCCTACGCGGGAGACCGTCTCAGGAAACCCGGTTCAGTCAGTGGGTTCTGAGGACACTCCTCTTCCCGTTTTCCCTTTAAGCAGATCTTCACTGAATTACTATCAGGGTCATAACATTGTACCGGTAGGATTACAAATGAAATACAATTCTACACTTTTAAGGAGTTCCGGGTTGTCGTTGAAGTGCAACAACTGTGAGGCGTAAACATAGATGTCCATGTTCTGTATAAAAGAATGGGGAATCCATTGAGAACATGCTTGTCTGCCAGGGGGCAGCAGGAACCCGAGTTAATGGAAGGGTTCTACTGAAGGAGAGATGGCATTGATTGGATTCCTGCAGAGTTTAAAAAAATACACACACACACACACACATATATTATTATTAGAGAATGAATGAGTCTTGAGCATTGGTGTGCCAGGGCCTCTTGCCGCTATGAATGAACTCCAGACACATGTGCTGTGTTATGTATCTGGCTTTATGTTGGTACTGGGGAATTGAACCCAGGCATGCAGGCTTTGCAAGCAAGTTTCTTTAACGGCTGTGCAATATCCCCAGCCTCTTGGATAGATTTGATGACACGGAGTAGGTCTTTCCAGGCAGGGGAAATGTCTAGTCAAATGTATAACATGAATGAATTTGTCCTCGGGGAAGAATGAGTAGATCAATTTGGCAAAGGTAGGAAAGAGATAATGGCCAGCATGCCAGAAGCGACAGAATAAGGAATTTAGACTTTGGAGCTGTTTGTAGACAGGCTTGCTTTATTTTCTTATTTCTGTTAGTGACTTGTGTTCTAAATGTGTGTAATTCAGATACTATTATTGACTAGGATATATACTTGAATTCTTTGAAAATAATAATCTACATAGGCCATTTGCAAATGTAAAATCAATTTGATTCTGGTCCATGGTTTATAAACAGATGTGGAAATGGAAGAGGGGACTATTTTAAATGATACACCTTTAGGAAGGTTTGATGGGATAGAATTTGTATCACTAGTAGGTACTGAATTTTTGGAGGGTTTGTTAAGAGATTGATTGGGGAAGATGTTGAATCTTTTTTTTAAAAGATTTTATTTATTCATTTTCAAGCAGAGAAATAGAGAGAGAGAGAGAGAAAGAGAGAGAGAGAGAGAGAGAGAGCAAGAGCGAGCACATCAGGGTCACCACCTTGTGGGTCTGGTTTATGTGGGTCCTGGGGAATTGAATCCTGGGCCTTAGGCAGTGGAGGCAAGTGCCTTAACTGCTGAGCCATCTCTCCAGCCCAAGATGTTGAATCTTAAGATGACTATGCAATTGTTAAAATGTGCTAAAGGGCTGGAGAGGTTGCTCAGTGGTTAAAGGCCCTTGCTTGCAAAGCAGTAGATTCCTCAGTTCTCACGTAAAGCCAGATGCATTAGGGGCACACGATCCACAGTTTGTTTGCAGTGGTAGGGAAACCATGGTGTGCCCATATTCTCTCTGTCTCTCTCAGATAAGAATATTTAAACAATGTGTTGAAGATTTACTGTCTTTGAATAATGATGGGACAATGTTCTGTGTTTGAATGTTAAAAATGAGGCCGATGGCCTAACAATGAGATTTTTAAAAATCTTGACCATTATTTCGAATGCGTTCACATACATAACATATCCCTGGCAACCCATCATTTCTCCTTCATCTATCTAAATCCCTGGCTTTAAGAAAGATGCTAGTACTCCATACCGATCTCAGCAGTGTTATTGATAGGAATGAACTTTATAGCATTAATTCAATAATTAATTAATTAGATGTCATCTTGTCAAGTCATTCTCATTCACATACTTTATAGAGAAATGAGTGTGGTAAGTAGTTCAGATTGTATGAAAAACAACTCTAGGTTTGTAAATGTCGCTATGTTCATGGGCGCATGGCTCTTCCCACAGCAGGTGAAGCGGCTACACTCACTGGATGCCCCACTCAGAGGCAGCCCTGAGCACACGTGCTCCCTGCCGGAGGTGACCTACACTCTGCACCTGCAGGAGCCACCCTGTGCTGGAGCAGTTGGCGTCCATTTCTAGTCCTGGGAGCTGGGCATGCTAATAAACAAATGGCAGAGTCAGGTGGGCTGCTGGCAGGTGCATTCCTGATGCTTTTTTGAGATTATGAAGCCCCCCTTTTTTGTTGTTTTAATGGCTGGCTGGCTGCCTTGCATATTTATTTATTTAATTTTTTGGTTTTTTGACTATTGCATATTTATTTACTTATTTGCCCATTGGCTTATTTGTTTATATAAGACTAAATTCCACATCTAGGCATTTGTTGATAGTGTTTATTGACTTTCCCTAAGGAGTGCTTTTATAGATGGAAGAAAGCATCTGGAGTTTTGTTATGTTTTGTGGCAGGGTCTCAGACTGACCTGGAACTCACTATGTAGTCCAGGCTGGCCTTGAGCCCACAGCCATCTCAAAGGCGAGTATTTAAGGTTAGTGATGAATTCAAATCCCAGCTCTCTTATTTATTCATTGCAAATCTTACATATTAGTTGAATCTCTTATCACTAAAGTCAGGACAGCAATACCTATCTTTTCGAATTGTCTAGAGGACAATGTAGTGGTCTGTAGAAAACCTTCCTGCCTGCAGGTGAATGATAGACAGGAAGCATTTGGCTGACCTGATGCAGGGAAGGGAAAGGCCTGGGTTGCAGTATGCTGAGTCCCACTGTTGTCAAAGCTTGTGGCTCATACTGGTGTTGCCAGTGCTGCATTTAACTTCTCACATGGCAGAAGCCAAGCCATTCCCATAGACTGGGAGTTCTTTGGAAACCTCTGTAGACTAGACAGACCTTTAACTCTGTTGCAGTTCAGCTGGGGAAATTGCTCATTACTGCAGGGTAGTGAAAGTCAGGTGGCAGGGTGCCCCTCAGCTAGTGTATGTTCAGTTTCCTGAACGATGAGCCATCCAATACAGTGAGATGGCAAGCTAACAGTGAACGAGGCCAGTAAACCAAAGATTAAGAACACATTTTTTCTTTCCTTTTTAAAAATATTTCTATTTATTTGTAAGCAGAGAGAGGAGAGAGAGAGAGAGAGAGAGAGAGAGAGAGAGAGAGAGAGAGAGAGAGAGAGAGAGAGAGAGAACGAGCGAGCCAGGGCCTCCAGCCTCTGCAAACAAACTCCAGATGCATGCACCACTGTGCATCTGCCTTTACGTGGGCACTAGGGAAATCAAACCAGGGTTGTTAGGCTTTGCAGGCAAGCACCTTAGCCACTGAGCCATCTCTCCAGCCTAAGAACACTTTCTTCTGAAATGGTACATATTAATTTGTGAAGATTTGTAGAACACTTCTTCCATGCCAGGCACAATTTGTGGGTTCTAGGAATGCAGTGGTAGTAATGGGGAAGCCCCTTTTCTATTTTTGTGTAGTATGTGTGGTGTGTGTGTGCGCACACACACATAGAAGTTCATGTTCAGCAAGCTCCCTGATTTTCTACTAGACTGGCTGACTGGGGAGCCCCAATGATCCTTCTGTCTCTGTCCCTCTCAGCCACTGGGGTTATAGAGAGACATGGCCATACCTGGATTTCTACATGAATGCTGGGGATTGAACTCAGCTCCTTATACAGCAAGCCATCTCCCACCCTAGGATGCCCCCTTTTTGTAAAATGTTTTTAAAAAATTCATTCATTATTTGAGAGAATGGGGGGCAGACAGAGAGAATGGGCATACCAGGGCCTCCAACCACTGCAAACGAACTCCAGACACATGTGCCACCTTATGCATTTGGCTTTACGTGGGTCCTGGGGAATCAAACTCTGGTCCCTCTGCTTTGTAGGCAAATGCCTTAACCGCTGAGCCATCTCTCCAGCCCCCCCCCTTTTTTTTTGTTTTTTCGAGGTAGGGTCTCACTCAAGCCTAGGCTAGAATTCACTATGTAGTCTCAGGGTGGCCTGGAATTCACAGCAATCCTCCTATCTCTGCCTCCCGAGTGCTGGGATTAAAGGCGTGCACACCACACCCGGCTCCAGCCCCTTTTTTAAAAAATAGAATTACATTCTAGTGAAGGAAGTAAATAACTAGAAAATATGGTAAATCTTAGAAAATGCTAAGAACCATGAAGAGAAATAAAGCAGAAGAAGCAAGTATCAAATTAAAGAAAGGATGCTTATTTATGAATTTTTTTGAGAAGGGTCTTTCTATGCAGTCCAAACTGGATTGGTTACTTTTTTGGTCACAGACAGAAGCAGTTTAAGGGAGAAAACACTTCTTTGGCTCATGGTTTAGAGATACAGTCTGTGGTGGAGGGTGGGAAGGCATGGCCCCAGGAGCAGCTCCTCCCATCTTGGCGAATTGGAGCCAAGGCTAGACTGGAACCAGGCCTGGGTTCTCATCTTCAAGGACCCACTCCTAGAGCCTCCCCTCGTACGTGTTCACAGCTTCTTACAGCAGCCTGTGGGCAACATTCCATTCATGAACTTCTTGACTCAGCTTTCCGAGTGCTGGGATTACAGGTGGGTATCACCTTGCCCAGCAGGGATCTTGGAGATAGGATGGTACAGAAGACTTCTCCGAGAGCTAACAGCCAGTATGTGATCCGCTAAGAGGATCCGGAAAAGCAGTGTGTTTAGTCACCTAAAGCAGGGTCCTTGTGTGAGGGTCAGAGAGTTGAGGTAAAGGGAGGATGATCACCTCCGTATTCCAAAGCGTAACTACTGAGGGGCGGGTCTGGCATTGCGGAAGGTCAGCGTGTGTGACATCTAGGAACACACACATTAGATGATAGGCCGTTCCACTCAGAAAATGTGTATTTAGGTGTTTGTGAGACCTATGACTTTAATTCCTCCTCTCTCAAGTATTTTTAAAAAGTTGTCTTTCCTCTCAGAATGCAAATGCAGATCTATTGGCTTCAGCACAGATCTGCCTGATAAGAAGATTTGGTAGTACCTGGGAGTTAGCAGTGTTAACAAATACCTAGGTGACACTGTGTCCATCATCTTTACTCTAGGCTTAGCTGGTGGGCAGGCAAGTACACGCTTATTTAAGATTCATGATCTCATCATTTACACCGAAGCTTGTGTGTCCTTGTGCATTGAGTTAGACCTTGGCTTTAATCAAAAGTCAATTATTTTAAATGTGTTGCTACATCAGCAGAAAGCAGAGCCTCTGTCGTCTTCTGTCATTTGGTGTTTGCCTCTGAATGGAAAAGGCAGATGTGCCATGGGGAGAGGAGGGGAGGCTTCCTTACATTCAGCACTTGTAAAATCTTCTGGCCATTGGAAATTTTAGTTATATTACTTGTGATGAAGTTTGCATTTTTTCCACAGATCACTGGTATTTAGAATGCAATACCTCAATGAAAGAGAAAGAGAAGCAGAATGAGGGTACCAAGAGGGTGTCTACACAGCCTTGGGCACTCGGTGACTATGCCGTTTGATCTCAAGGAGATTGGAACAGCATGGGAAGCATAAGCCACCAGTAGGTGTTCCCAGGTCATTAGGAGCACCACAGCCACCATTCTTGTGGGCAGGTGGTTGAAGTGTGCACTATTGCCCCAGCTTTGATTGTAATACTGTCATTGTCAGGTGTACAGGAGGAGGGAGGAACCTCTCCGCCAGGGCCATTTCTTGGCCAAGCACAAGACTTGTGTTCTTGACTTATGAGCACTATCAAGGCTCCTATTGAGGTTGGGCCTTTTAGAAAATATCTGCATTTCTTGACTAGTCAGAGAAGTGAAATTATTTTCCCCCAAGTCCAAGATAATAGGATATGAAGTCAGGTGATACAGTTTCTTCAGCGGTCATCCAGTTTTGTCATCTTAAAAATGTGTCCCTTTACCCCAAAGGATGTTATCCTTCTGTTTAAGAGTTTTCCTATCTCTTCCTCCTTACAGCTGGTGGCTTCTCTCTTCACCTTTTCAGTGATTGGAGGAGTTCATTCAGGTGTGAGTGGCAATATGTGTGTGTATAATGTTTAAAAAAATTTTGTTTTGTTTTTCAAGGTAGGGTCTTGCTCTAGCCCAGGCTGACTTGGAGTTAACTATGCAGTCTCAGGGTGACCTCAAACTCATGGCAATCCAACCCCTGCCTCCCAAGTGCTGGGATTAAAGGCATGTGCCACCATACCCAGCCATATATATGTATATATATATATATATATATATATATATATTTGGTTTTTCGAGGTAGGGTCTCGCTCTAGTCCAGCCTTATATTTTGTTAATTAATAAAAGTGTCATGATATTTAAGAGAAAAACTTATGAAATTGAGGACTAACTGGTTTTGGGTCACAGCACAAAGCAGCAGAGGAGAATTCACAGAGAAGGGCTGATATCCCTTCGCTTGGAGCCATTTGGTAGATTGAGTTCCCTTTGCTTGGCACCCTTTACTCACCGGCTTTTGCTCTTTTCCCATAGCCACTTGGCTCCCATTTGGATCCTGACCCTGAGGTCTAACTTCACTCTGAGCCTTCGTTTCTCTGGGACAAACTTTTCCTATCTTGAAAAAGAAAGTTTAGGCTGGTTGGTTGTTTCCTGTAAGCTCTGTTATCCCCTAACTTCATGAATTGTAAGATAGTTCAGATTAAAAAAAAGTTTTTTTTTGGAGACAAAATCTCACTCTGTATCCTAGGCTGGCATTGAGCTTACTGGATTTGAACTCAAAGCAATCCTTCCTCCTCTTATTCCAGGTACTGGGATTACAGGCATGAACCATCACTCCTAGTTTATATTTAAAAAAAAAAAACTGAATTTTAAAAAACAGATTTACTTGCAAGCTGAGAGAGACAGGAGAGAGAAAATGAATAAATGAATAAATATGAATGGTACGCCAGCCACTGCAAATGAACTCCAGATGCATGCACCACTTTGTGCATCTGGCTTACGTGGGTACTGGGGATCGAACTAGGGTCATTTGGCTTTGCAGGCAAGCGCCTCAACCGCCAACCCACCTCTCAGCCCAAATAACTGATTTTGATTTTTAGTTTATATATGGCGCCCCAAACTCAACACTGATTTTTCTCTTCTGTTTCAGTCAGTATCTATGCCAACTGAGACGTTCTCCGAGCAGTATGTGCAGTTTGTTCTCATGTGGCCCACATGGATCCTGCCCAGCTCTCCAGCACTGCCCCTGTGGCCCTCCATTTCACTGTACCTCATCCCGCCACTCAACACGTTCCCTAGACCTAGAATGCCAGATAGGCAGCGGGTGATGTGCCAACTCTGAACACCTACTTTTGGAGCCCTGGGTTGAGGGTTTGTGAGGCTTTCTGTTCCTGAGAATTGTGATTGATCAGGAGTGGGGAGCTGAGGAGGGGGCTGCATGCCAGCCAGGACTAGTTCCGTCTTTGACTCGGGGTAGCTGCTCTGCTACCCAGTCTGTGTTGTCTCATTGCCATTGAGAAGCAGTTTGAAGGTCACAGAGCTGTGAGGTACTTTTTCCAGGGCCTGGATTGGATGTAGCAGCATGAGTCCAAGCAGGAAGGTCTGGGAAGTGTGGCGGGATGCACGTGTTGCCAACCCCAGTGGTATGAGCCTATCCCCTGGAGCCCACTGCTGTGCCATCCAAGTGAGGAGAGCTGGTTGGTCTCAATAGAAAATGCAACTCTGAAGCAAAAACCTCACTGCACGGCACTCACAGGAATGACCTTCCCGCTGTATACATCCAGAACTTTCTTGTTTGTTTTTTGAGGTAGGGTCTGGCTGTAGCCCAGGCTAACCTGGAATTCACTATGTAGTCTCAGGCTGACCTTGAATCACAGTGATCCTCCTACCTCTGATTCCCAAGTGTTTGGGATTAAAGGCATGCACCACCATGCCTGGCAAATCAGGGTTTTTCAATCGAGACTAAAAGGGGCTAGCTGTTCTCCAGAAACAGACTGAGTGAAAGGACAGTCTTACTTTAAGTTCCACAATAAGGGACCCAGCTTCAAAAATCATGGTCGTGGCAGAAGATACATGGCACCTGTAGAGGACTTTCTAGAAAATACCCAAGGAACCCATTGTGATCTTGACTTTTCCTTCAGCTTCCCCTCCATGCTCCACAGTTGGAGCCACCGGCCGTGTATTCCAGCTTGCTTTGGGGATGTGGTGATGCCCGTGAGCAGATGCAGGTGTCTGCTAAGTCCTCCCCTCCGCAGGTCCAGGATCCTTTCCACTCGCCACTCTGCATCTTGTCCAAGGTCACCAGGACCTGCCCGCTTGTCCAGGCAGCACCCCTCTGTCATTCTTCCTGCCTTCCCCACTTTCAGGAGCTCTTCTCCTCCTCCTGTTTGCTCACCTTTCATCTTCAAAGGCCCCTTTAGTCTGTTCCCAGGCCTCCTATCACTCCACGTTGGGAGGTCACTGTTGTCCGGCTGATACTGTTTGCTTGCACTTTGCTCTTGAACAGCGTAGACTTTGCTTTGGAACTTTACCGTGTTACTTCTTGGGTGGTCTCAGGCTAAGTCCCCCCAGATGTATCTGAGAGTAGAGATTTTATAGATAAGGTGCTTTTTTAAGAGATGGTAAAAAGTTAAAAATCAGAGCTAGTAAGGACTACCTGAAACTTGAATTTATAGGAGATACATTAATGCTTGTCCCAAGTGACTCTTCTAGAATAACAAATGCCATGTTGGCTCTTTATCGGGTGGCACAGCATTGTGACATTCTCCTGATGCCATTGAGAAGAACAAGGAAGTTCAAAGTCTGTAGTTAGCTTTTGCTTTGGGAAAAGGAGAAAGGAGGGCTGGGGAGAGCTCCTAAGGACACAGTTTTTCTAGATTCCTTAGAATCCCTGCTTCTCGGGGGTAGGATTTGAGCCCCCCCCTCTGTTTTGCATGTCTGGGAAAATCTGCAATTCAAGCTTAACTTGTTCTGCTTAAACTGTGGGAGTTTATTTCCCATGGGGAAAGAAAAATCACTCCAACCCCAGGATAGGGTAATAGTTCTTATGGGGTACTCAGAGCTACTTGGACCTGAGCCCCTCTGCCGAGGGAGCCTGATGACTGTTCTCAGATAAAGCAGAGTCTGGCTGTGTGGACACCAGCCGCCCTTCCTCTGTATTCTAGGTGGGTGGAGCTCTTTCCATTCCTGCCTGAATGAAAGGCATTCAGCTGACTTCCTGATCATGTCCTATCTTGTCTTTCAGTTTTTCTTTGCATTTCATCATTTGCTATTAGCGCTGCTCTTCTAGCTGTGTCTACACCAAGCAAGGCCCAGGAAACTTGGTGCGTGTTTGATTATTCCAAGAGAAACTTAAGATGCGTGAGGTAGGAAAGGAGTTTAGGTCTTGTTCTGGTACAAGGCAGGGTTAGGTGAGGAATGGGGAACATGGGAAAATGTGGAGACGTGGGTCTAATAAAACACTCTAGATGAAGTATTTGAGGAAATAGAATTTTGAGTTGCTGACAGGACAGAAATACTTGAGGAATGCTCCTGTTTTGATAAATAGGTTATTTTTAGTTTGTAGCAAAAGTGTAGTTTCATCATCGTTCTGGAATCTTGCAGTTGTGTCTGTAACCTAAACTAATCGGCTTGGGCTGTACCAGAAAAGTATCAGGTGGCATGCTCACTTCCTCCTGACTTCTAGCACTGCTTGGCTTAACTCCTGCAATCCTGTGGCTGGGCTTCAGGAAAGTGCCAGTGGGGAGTGGTGGGTGAAGGGGGTGAGCTTCTGCTGGCTGGGATGTTGGCCCAAGAGGAGAGAATGTGTATGCCAGGAACTTGGGCTGCAGATGTGTGCTGTAGGTGTTACATGGCCCTTAAAACCAGTGTTCTTACCAAACCCCAAACCTGGCTTTGGTGAAACTGTCTTAGAACCTTGTTTGCTTGGCACTCTATTCTCGTTTAGTTCTTTCCTAGATATCTTACTTGCTATAAGTGGTCTGTTTGACAGAGAGAGAGAGAGAGAGAGAGAGAGAGAGAACAAGCGCATATGGGTGTGCCAGGGCATCCTGCCACTGCAAACAAACTCCAGATGCATGTGCCACTTTGTGTATCTGGCTTTACATGGGAATTGAATGATGTCAGGTCCATCAGGCTTTGCAAGTAAGCATCTTTAACCACTAAGCCAACTTCTCCAGCCCTGTGAGTGGTTTTTAATGTAGTTGACACTCTCAGTTTTCATTCACGTAGTACAGCTCTGCTGACTGCTTCTTAAATGGGTGCCCATTGTAGGGGTTTGCTTCTTTGGGCTTCTACATTTCTTCTGCTAGTCCTTCAAAGAATATCTTGTTAATTACTTAAACTATTTTAATGTTTAAATTTTGATATGAGTGTATAAATTACTAGGTCAGTAAAACCAGGGTTTGTGGCTTAGTTCTGATCCGGGTACTGTGGGGTCATTGTACAGGAGGATGTGGGCTAATGAAGATGTGACTTTAGCTCTTGAAGAATAGGCACCAAGTAAAACAAGTACACACTATTCACCCAGAGTGCCGAGGGGCTGTTTGGCCAGTAGAGTTTACAACTTCCTGCTGGAACATGTCTCACTCTAATTTATTCCGCTTTATACACAAAGAGGGAAGCCAGCAGTTTATGAGTATGGCTGTTGGAAGTCTTGGGAATTTTTATTTCTGGACTAGCCTTATTATTATTATTTTGCTTAAAGTATAAAAATTAGGGCTGAGATTGTGACACAGTGATAGAGCACTTTTGCCTGGTATGTGCACAGCACTGGGTCCAATCCTCAGCACCCCCAAAAGTAAAAATCCATAATAGTCAGGCATGGCGGCACAGGCCTTTAATTCCAGCATGCAGGAGGCAGAGGTAGGAGGATCGCCAGGAGTTCAAGGCCAGCCTGGGACTACAGAGTGAGTGCCAGGCTAGAGTGAGACCCTACCTCAAAACAAAACAAGAATTCAGAATAAAATAACCTATCTGGCTGGGAGGCAAGCAAAGCTTGCCTTCACAACAGGGAGATGAGGGGAGTGGAGGTGGTGGTACATTTCTCCCTCTGGATACTAGAGGTAGAGGCTACATGTGAAATTCCTTCAGTTTTAGTCAGCTTGCCTTAGATCAGCAATTTGTTTAAAAGTCGAACCTCAAGTTTTTTCACTTATAAAATTTATTTGAAGCTGGGTGTGGCGGCGTACGCCTTTAATCCTGGCACTCAATAGGCAGAGGTCAGCTTGCTGTGAGTTCGAGGCCACCCTGAGACTACATAGTGAATTCCAGGTCAGCCTGGGCTAGAGTGAGACCCTACCTCAAAAAACAAAACAAAAATTGATAATTCCTGAACCTCAAAGAGTTGTTTTGAGGATTGAAAGTATGGTTGTGACTATAAAATAATATGGAAGCATTAGGTACTAAAAGGTATATTATTTCTGGTTTTTTTTTCTTTTTTTAAAACGAAGTCTTGTTATGTTGTCCAGGCTTGTCTTGAATTCTTGGCTCAAGAGACCCTCCTGCCTCAACTTCCTGAACATTTAAAAAAGGCTTAATACTCAGGGATAAGCTCAGGGTTTGGTACGGGAGATAAGTAGGCAATTATAGTATACTGTGTAAGTGCTCTGCTCGTAAACTGAGGGACTGTCAGAGGGCCTGTTCCTGCTTGATTCCTCTCAGCTGCCTCTAGAGACTGTTGAACAGCTATTAAGAGATCCCAAGAAGGCCTGGAGAAATGGAGCAGTTTTTCAGTTACAAAGCTGAAATTCGAGTTGTTTCACTGTTTTTGGAACTGTGTTCTTGGGTCCATCAGAACTGACCTCTGCTCTCCCCTTCTATTGGATTATTTCCTTTTTAAAATCTGCCCCTCCCCCACTCTTTCCTCCACCTCTTCAGCTTCTGTTCTTATTACCTGTCTCACACTGTTATGGCTACACGAGTCAGATCAGGGATCTTCAGTTTGAACTCAGTGACATGGAAGAATTTTTTCTTTTAATTTCCCATTAAAAATAATTTTATTTATTAGAGAGAGAGAGAGAAAGAGTGAGTATAGGCATGCCAGGGCCTCTTGCCACTGCAAAGGAACTCCAGACACATGTGTCACTCTGTGCCACAGGCTTTATGTGGGTGCTGGGGAATCGAACCCAGGTTTTAGACTTGCAACCAGTCACCTTTAACCACTGAGCCATTTCTCCAGCCTGAAGAATGGTTCTGAGTATTGGCAGAATATTAGAATAGCTTACATGGCTTTCACAAAATACTAATACCTAAGATTCTGAGTTTACTTCCATATTTTTTGTTTGCTCATAGTTGATATATATTTATAGTAACATACCCAAATTACTCAACAAATTTTCATATATGTATAGTCATGTAAATACTATTTTATCAAACTATATCACCAATTAAAACATTTCCGTAACTCCAAAACATTCCCTTACGCCTATTCCTCATGAATACTAGCCCCCAAGTAAAAATTTAGCTGATTACTTTTTTTTTTGTTTGGTTTTTGAAGTAGGGTCTTCTCACTCTAGCCCAGGCTGACCTGGAATTCACTATGTAGTCTCAGGGTGGCCTTGAACTCACGGCGATCCTCCTGCCTCTGCCTCTGCCTCCCAAGTGCTGGGATTACAGGTGTGCGCCACCACGCCCGGCTTTAGTTGATTATTATTATTTTGATACAGGGTCTCATGTAGCCCAGGTTGGTCTTGAACTCACTATGCCTTAAACTCTTGATCTTCGTGCTTCTATCTCCCAAGTGCTGAGATTACACGTGTGCTACCATTGGCATCTTTTCCTGAGGTTTTGAGGCAGCCCTGGCTGGCTTGTTACTTGCTTTGTGGCCCAGGTGTTCATCAGCAATGCCTGGCTTACGTTATCTGTATCTATCTTCTCCCCTCACCCCCACTGGTCCTCTGTGTTAGGGAACCTAAGGCCTTGAGCAAGCACTGGACTGAGCCTTTTTATTTTTCCTTTTTGAGACAGGTTCTCACTGTTGCTTAAGCTGACCTTGTGCTCCCTCTGTAGCTTAGCAGGCTTTGAACTTGCCATTCTCTTGCTTCAGCCTCCCGAACAGCTTGGATTGCAGGTCTGTGCCAGCGGGCACACCTGCCCAATCAAGGCACATGCATTGAGATCAGTTGATATTCCTTTGAAGAATCTTTTTATCCAGAGATCCTCTCTCCATATTTCTTACCTCTCTTTTATTTGTGTATTTTTTAAAGCACCATTGTCTCAGTTACCTGTTGTTACATGTGGCAAAAGTCTGCAGCATAAAATGATGGATATTGTATTTCAGTTTCATGGCATCAGAGCCTGGTTATGGCTGACGAGGTCTCTGGCCTTAGTCCCATGCAGGCTGCAGTCGTTTGTACATGGAAGCACTCACTAGTAAGAAAGACATTGGCCCGTTACAACCTGATCTTGGAGCTGACATCTCATAACTTTTGCCGTCTTTTCTGCATTGGAAACACATTATCAGGTCCAGTCTGTACTGAAGGGAGGGAGGGGGCCATAAAAGAATTGGCCTTTGGAAACCATTTTGGAAGATTGCTCACCCTTGGAGATTAGAGTTCAAGTCAGTATTTGCATTTCTACTACATTATTGATGCTAGAGGGGGATCCCCCCCCAACGCACCTGCATTTCATTGCCTCTGTGTAATAGGTTATTAAGCAGTTTCCTTCTGGGACACGTTGATAATTGTCATGCTTATGTCATCAGCCCAACTTAGTTGTCAAGAGTCATAGTTAGGGTTGATGAATGGGCTTCAATCTCTCTTACCTAATGAACTGATCATCAGGTCCTTAAGAATTACTGACAGTAGGCTAGGGAGATGGCTCCGTGGATAAGAGCTCTGAAGGACCTGAGTTCAGTCCCCAGCACCCATGTAACAAGCATGACCACGGATGCCTGTACTCCATTGTTGGGGTGTGTGTGTGTGTAGACATGGGAAGACTGCTGGGGTTCTCTGGTCAGCCAGTATAGCCAAAGAGCAGTGAGAGACTTTCTCAGGGAAATAAGGTGGAAGAGCAATAGAAGAGTAATAAGCACACCAACCTCCTCCTTGTGGTCTCCACACAGGTAGGCACGCACAGGGGATGCACATCTGTACACATGTGCGTGCACATCACACACCACACACACACACACACACACACACACACCAGGAAACTGATGAATGATAAATTATACTCTAGGTATTTCACATAGTGCCAGGCCTTGGAGGCACAAGAGGAGTACACAGAGTGAAAAGATACTTTTTTTAAAAACACCTTTTAAAAAATGTATTTTATTTATTTATTTGAGAGAAAGAAGCAGAGTATGGACACACCGAGGCCTCCAGCCACTGCAGATGAACTGTGCCCTCTTGTGCATTGGCTTTTTATATGGGCACTGGGGAATTGAACTTGGGTCCTTCTGTGTTGCAGGCAAACGCCTTAACCGCTAAGCCATCACTTCAGCCCCAAAGATACTTTACAATTACTGTATTGTGTGGACACTAAGTACAATGTGTGAAAAATGTTGCCAGATGTGCTAATACCTTTAATCCCCTGCACTCAGGAGACTGAGTAGATTTCCAGATTGCTGCCAGTTGAGCTACACATCGAGATCCCATCTCAGAGAAAAGAAAGGGGGCGGAATCAGAGCTGGGCAAGGTGGTGCACGGCTGAATTCCCAACACTGGGGAGGTAGAAGCAGGAGATCACAAATGTGAGGTTAGCCTAGTCTCCTTTGTGAGGACTTAATAACCAGACCCTGCCTCAAAAAAAAAAAAAAAGGTGGGTGGGGGGTGGGTGGGAGAGAATCAGGCAAGAGAAGTTAGCATCAAGTCAGTTCAGCCAATCCTGAAGTGCTCTGTAGGGTAACCTCTACCCCTCTACCCATTGCTCTCAGCCTGAGAAAGAGAGGCAAGACTGACCGATACTGCAAAGCAGACTGGAAATTGCTCACTTAGAATTATGGACAGTGTTTTTGGAGTATGGGGAGAGGGGCTTGGAGATGATCAGGGCTAGTGCTCTTTACTGTTTTGGGGACACATAACCATTTGGTCTGAGACCCTTGCTTAAGTTAAGGGAATTAAGTGAAATTAGGAAGAGAATTAGAGGAGGAAATCAGCAGTCTAGAATCACAGGATAGAGTATTCTAGAACTGAAGACTTTTAAGTGAAACCTAACACCTAAATTGGCCAAAAGTAGACTCTGCCACTGTTTGTGAACCTATCATATGGCAGTACCTGAGGTCTGTAGTGCACGAGGTACTGTAACATACATACTTCATTCAGTCCTTACAATCTTGTTGTCAGACATTGTCGCTCTGTTTTGATAAATAAAACTTGAAACCAGGGAAGTATAGTAATTCTACAAGGGCTGTAAAACAGCAGGTCAGAATGTGGGATTCCATTGCCCACTTTACTGTCTTGGTATATGTGTAAATGGGAGTGCCAGTTTTGTTTTTAATGCTGAAGACATTGACTTGAGATTCATTTTTATTTGCGCATGTGCTCGTGTTTATTTACTCCAGGGTCTCTTGCCACTGCAGTTGAATACCTGTGTGGCTTAGGGAGTTGAACCCTGGGCAAGGCAGGTTTTACAAGCAAGCACCTTTAACCCCCGAGCCTACCTCCCCAGGCTTTGGTGTTTTAGAAGAAATAGGCACAGTCATGGTACCAGAAGCGTGAGTAGAGAAGGAGCCTGCTTCTGACCAGAACGTCACCTCTGTCCTTCCAGGTGCTGCCGTGCACCTCTGGTCCCACCCGTTCATCCCTGAGTACTTCTTTAAAGTTCATGTGTTGGAACTCTACAAGTGACTTTCTTAAGGTTTCTTAGACAAAGGGAAAAAAGACTAAACAAAATGTAAAGGAAACTGAATTTGTGCCAGACTGTATGTGCTTGAATATTTTTACACAGTTCTTCCAGCGATCCCTCCTCCTTTTTCTTCTTCCTCCTGCCTCTTCCCTCTGGCCTCTTCTTCTTCCTCCTCTTCTTTTTTCTAGATTTTTTTTAGGTAGGGTCTCACTCTAGCCCAGGCTGATCTGGAATTCACTATGTAGTTTCGGGGTGGCCTCGAACTCATGGCGATCCTCTGCCACCGGAGTGTTGGGATTAAAGGCGTGCATCGCCACACCCAGCACTGTAATATTTCTTAATAAGGTCATTAGCATCTAATGCCAAGCAGAATTCAACAGACATTTTGTCTTTAGTTAACACTATCGACCACTCATTCCTTCCAGAAATATAGGACATTCACTGTCCTCTACTTCCTCCCGGTTGCTTTAGCTATTAAATGTTTACTCTCCCAGGCCTCCTGCCTCACATAGTAGACATTCTCTCTGGGTGATCTCAGTCCATCCCATTGGCTTTATGGATGTGAGTCATACATTTATGTCTCCAGCCCACTCCATTGCTCTAGGCTGTAGACCCATCCATTTGTTATCAGGCATTGTTCTAGGCACTGGAGAGAGAGTGGTGAGCCTGGGGGAAGGGGAAGGGGGAGAGGACTAGGAACATAAACCAGCTTCGGGTGGAGAGCTGCTCTGTGCTGACAGGCCCAGGCTTTACTGAGGTAGTGAAATTTATGTTGACCTATGAATTTCCAAAAAGAGCCAGCTGAACCCCAGCATTTGGGAAGTAGAAGGATCTTGGTAAGTTTGAGGTTAGCCTGGGTTAGAGTGAGATCCTACCTGAGAAACACACACACACACACACACACACACACACACACACACACACACACGCAGAAAGAGCAGGAATAACTACAGAGCGTGCAGGAGGTAGTGAGTGGGACAGGGCAAGACCTTGTAGGGCCTCATAGGTTGAAGTTGAAGACTGGCTTCATGTAAGCAAAATGGAAAAAGTATGCTGGCTTTGTGTTTTGGTCTGATTAAAATCTTTGGAAATGCCCTCGGAGAATCGTCTCTGGGATAACTGGTAGCGGAGAGGCCTCGGGAAGTTAGAGTAGGAGGTAGGGTAAGAACCAGTAGGGAATGCAGAGAACAGAGGAACAGATCTGAGAAACTTGGGAAGTAGAGACACAGGATTTGCTGGTAGTTTTGTACCACGGATGGAGTCTGAGGGCAAGAAACAATCAGGATGACTCCATGTGCTTGGCCTGCACACGTGGGTGCTGTGCTATAAACGGAGATGGGAAGATTTGAAGAGAAATGAATTTGAGAAGAGAAGAGGGGAAAGTGGGATTCCAGGAAGAGTGTGAAAATGGTGTATATGAAAACGTGAAGGTTCTTGTCAGACGTGTAGGTAGAGAGATGCCACACAGCTGGGAATGCTTCTGGAGTTTTTGGCTAAGCTTCCACAAATTTGGAAGCCATTGGAAAGAGATGAGCCAAAGAGGAGAGTGCAGATGAAGAAGAGGCCCATGGATTGATGGAGCAAAGAAGGGGCCACAGAGAGTGGGAGCGAGCGGGAGCCACTGGGAAAGGAAGCGGGAAGAAAGGGAGACTTGGAGCCGAGGAAGCGCTTGCTCCAGTGTGAGCACTCCCGGAGGTGGAGAGAAGCCTGCGACCTTGATGGACAGGTTCGTAGCATTACTGTAAGGGTAGCGGATGTAGGACTGGAGTCGACTGAGCATGAGAAGGAAGGAGGTGAAGATAGGATTTGAGAAGGCATAGCTTGAAGAGTAGCAGAGAGGTAGGAGGCTGGAGTAGTTACAAGATGGAGGGAGAATTTTTTTGTTTTTCAAGGCAGGGTCTTACTCTAGCCTGGGCTGACCTAGATCTCACTCTATAGTCCCAGGCTGACCTTGAACTCACAGCAATCCTCCTATCTCTGCCTCTTGAGTGCTGGGATTAAAGGCGTGTGCCACCAGTCTGGCAGAAGATTTGTATTTTATATGTCAACAAAAATAGGTTGGGCCGAAGAGATGGCTCAGTGGTTAAGGCACTTGCCTGCAAAGCCTAACAACTGGGGTTTGATTTTCCAGTACCCACGTAAAGCCAGATGCTCAAGGTGGCACATGCAGTCTCTCTTGAGTTTGTTTACAGTTGCTAGAAGCTCTGGTGCACCTATTCTGTCTCTGCTTATAAATAAATAAATAAATAAATAGAATAATATTTTTAAAAATTCATTATAAACTGTGCTTCTATGTTAGATCTGGAGGTAGGGAAATATGGGTCTGAATGCTGCTGCTTGGTGACCGTGTTAGCAACTGATGGGACTAGAGATTTATCGAGAGGAAAGCAGTGTGACAGTAATTTTGGAGAGGAAAGGTGAACTTGCTAGGGGAAATGCAGGAACGGGCGTCAGCACCGAGGCATGTGTTTAGAGTTTGTGGTGAGAACTTGAAAACAGCACCAGTCAATACTAGAGGTTGTTTTCTCTGCATTTAGGCACTTTGGTGGAGGCCCGGAGAGGTTCTTGATTTGGTTTAATTGGGGATTGAAATTTCAAGACCAGAGGAGAGGAGGGCAAGGAGAGGGGCTTGAGGCCTGGTGATGGGGGAGGCAGCAGGAAGGGACAGTAAAGTCACCTCACTTACCCCTTCTTGTATGAGACACACACAATACTCTCTGTCTCACAGAGTTGTTGGAAGGATTACATTCATGCATCCAAAGAGCCAGTGGTACCTAATGCACCGCTGCCATTAGCTGGTGCATCGCCATCTCTCCAGGACCTCAGAACTGGCCTCCTAGCCCATCTCTCTCTTGGCATCGTTCTTTCTCCCACCTGTATCCATACCGAAGCCAAAGGGATCTGTCGTTTTGGAAAATATATGTGTTATCCCTATTTAAGTGACTTCCTGTAGTTCTTCAGCCAAAGACATCAATAATTTGACCTCCAAGGTCTGCATAGTGTAGCTTCCTCCATACTTTCCCAGCTTCATTTATCTTTTACCATATTTATTGTGTATGTGTAGAGGTGTTTGTGCGCATGTGTAGGTCAGAGAGGAGCTTTCCCATTCGTCCTCACCCTGTCACCTTATTTGAGGCAGGATTTCTCTCCATCTTACTCTTCCACTGTTCTCTTTGCTGCTCACAGAGAGCTTCTGGAACATTCTCCTGTTTCCACCTATCTCACCATCAAAGTGCTGGGATCACAGAAGCCCATTGTAGCTTTCGGCTTTTTACATATGGTCTGAGGATCAAACCTCAGGTACACCAGGTAAGGCTCGAGTGATGAGTGCTTTATCCACTAAGCCATTCCTCCAGTCCCATATTTATTTTTGAGACAGGGTCTCATGCTGTAGCCTAGGCTGGCCTAGAACTCATTATGTAGCCCAGGTATCCAGGTGTCCCCTACAAACAAATGAATGTGTTCTCAGTGATCAATCCTCAGCTGATGGCAGTTTGGGTTTTACAACCTCGATGGATCTGTGTTGTTGGGGGCGGGCTTATGGGGGTTATAAGCCAGCTTCCCCTTGCCAGTGTTTGGCACACCTTCCTGCTGCTGTTTGCAGTGCTGTGGCGGAGGTGATGCCCACCCCTCTACCCATGCCATCGTTTTCCCTGCCAGGATGGAGTTTCCCCTCGAGTCCGTAAGCCAAATAAACCCATTCTTCCACAAGCCACTTTTGCTTGGGTTCTTTCTGCGCAGCAGCATGAAAGCTGACCACAACACCAGGTAACTAAAGTCACAGCAATCCTCCAACCTTAGCCTCCTGAGTGCTGGGATTCTGAGTGTGAGTAAGCCACCATGCCTGGCTGCTGCATCCTCTTACCTGGTCCTACCTGTTTTCACTGCTTAGCTGCACAGACCACTTTGAGTTCCTCCAACTCACGTTGTTCTTTCTTCTCCTTGAAAGGCTCTCACTATGGAGCCTGTCTAGACTTCGTTGGGTGAGTCAATTTCTGTTCAGTTAGATTTCACATAATTTACATAATTTTTAGGATTCTTTTTTTTTTTTTCTGTTGCAGTGTATTGCCAATGCCACAAGACAGGGACTGTTATCCCCAGTGCTGACCTCAGAGCTAGTCACTGTTTGAAGAATGAAATCATGAACTGCCCATCAGCCCCATGGAGGCATGTGATGTCTGCACTGAAGCACAGGACTGGCTTCATAGAGAGGGTGTCATGGAGAGCTGAAAGCAAAATCTGGAACAGAAACACCTGTTTCTGACAATCCACTTTACCAATTTATCAGCTATGTTTTGAGTCTTTCTTTTTTTTATAAGAACAACACAGCGGTTTATAATTATCTTATAATTAACCTCATTAGGATTACCATGAAGATTACTAGATAACAAAAAGCCCTTGTGATTCTCCTTCCTTTGGAGGGTACTGGTGGCTCGGTGTCTGACTATATTTAGGACCACCTAGTCATCCTAATCATGGGCTCCTTGAAGTCCGAGAGACTCTCATGGCAGGCAGTGCATTCTCCCATTCAGCTACCTTCTTGATAGTGTGTGTGGTGGTAGTGATTGTTACAGGGTCTCATTTTCACCGTCCTCCCGCCTCAGCCTTCCGAGGGCTGTGATTACTGGTGTGAGCTCCCATGCCTGGCAAACTTTCTTAAAGCAAGTGAACAACTAACAACTTCAGTTAAGTGGTTCGCTCGCTAGCCTCCACATTCATGGGCTAATGACTATTTGTTAGAAGAAATGGCAGAGCCAGTTATGGTTGAGTCCAGTTTTCAAATAGCCATGTTAGTCTCAGTTTTACCATTCATTTATTGATAAATGCTCCCAAAGTGCATGAAACTTGGTAAGGTGTCTCTCGCGTTCTCGCCTTGTCTGCAGTCTTGGTTATGCTTAATATGACTTCTCCATGCAGTGGAACAAGTCTGATCAGAGATGAGTCTGCTGGATTCTGTCCTGTCTCCTGACAGCTTTCTAAAGGGGCTGCTGTTCCCTTACCATGAGGCATGTTCCATACTTGCTTTCTCATCTCAAGGGCTACACAGATTTTAAAAGGTGTATCTTGGAAGAATTAGAAGCACTTTCAAATGAAGGGTAGTATTTTAGCAATTCTCTATCATACATGAGTATTAAAGTCTTTGATACACTTTTACTTTTAAAATTTTTAAAAATATTTTTAAAATTATTTTTCATTTGCAAGCAGAGAGAAAAGAGAGAGTGGGTGCATCAGGGCCCCCAGCCACTGCAAACGGATTACAGATGCATGCACTACTTTGTGTATCTGGCTTTACATGGGTACTGGGGAATTGAACTCTGGTCATTAGGCGCTGCAGGCAAGTGCCTTAACCATTGAACCATCTCTCCAGCCCTGATTGACACACTTTTAAGAATGAGTGATAGGCTGGGAAGGCAGCACAGGCGTAGAGTAATTGCTTAGTACATGCAAAGCCTTGGGTTTGATCTTGAGCACTACAGGGAGGGAGAGAGAAAGAAAATGTGTCTGCATTCTCTGTCCTGTCTTCTGAAACTTAGGTTTTCCCTTCCATTTGTACCTAAAATGACCTGAGCTCCAACATGAAGTGATCTGACTTGTGTGAAGTTAGCAGTGACATTCAGGTTACCTGCTGTGGTAGCTTGAATTGTGTTCTCCATAAATAAACTCATGTGTTCTGAATTCTTGGTCCCCAGCTGGTGGCATTTGGGAGGTGGATCCTTACTGGAGGAGCTGTGCTGCTGGGGGCGTGCTTAAAGATCAGCTCCCCCTTACCAGAGCTTCATTCACTCTCTTGCTGCTTTCTGCCAGCTGCTCTGGCAGGAGGTGATGTCTAGTCTCTGCCATGCTGTAACTTTCCCCTGAGTCTGTGAGCCAAAACAACCCCTTCTCCTGTCAGCTGCTTTTTGGTCAGGTGTTTTGTTTCAGCAATAAGAAGGTAATGACAACACCTGCTGTTACCAACTTCATTGGCATTGGCGGCTTCAGACTCACCTGCTTCCATTCTGTCTTGCCATCAGCCTGTTCACCAGGCTGGCTTTTGAAACCTTCTGGTATCAGTTTTTCTGAGAATAAAAACTAATCACTTAGTACACTCTGGGGAAGGGCCTGATGGTGGTTTTATTGGAGGCCACAAGTGACCCAGAGATACTTCCATGTGGATCACTGTTTTACATTGAGTTTTGTCGACCCCTTCAGTCATTCACAATCCCATTGGATGATTTTTTAAAATGTCAGACGCCATATTTCTGTTCTAAAGTTCTCACTTTTTAAAGAACTGCAGTTTCTTTCTTGAGATTTACTCTTGTTCCTGAGTTTTTGAGCCGAGTTGCAATACCTGTGTTTACTTGTTTGGTAAGTCTAACGTGGTCCGGCGTGGCCCTGCCTCCACCCCGCCTCTTCTCTGCTGACTCTCTCTTCCCCATTTTTCTAGTTCTTCACGTAACTTGGGGTTGTACCCTCCACGCTGTGGATGTTATGTTGGGAAAACTGGTTCTAGTTGTTTTTCATGTGTCTGGCAGGTAACAGCCTCAGTAAGCTCTGTCACACCTGCAGGGGTGCAGGTCTCATCTTAGGCCAGTTCCTGGTCTCTGTCTTTAGCTGAGGTCTTTGGATTTGCCCTGTCCCTGCATGATTCAGGGTCAACCCGAGTCTGGGGGCTGAGTTTGCACACACAGCCCGAGCATCTCTCCTTTGGTTCTTATCTTTTCTACTTGTCATTTTCTGTGGCTGCTCTGGACCCTCCTGATCCTCATAACTGAAGCCTTTGGTTGGCTTTTCAATCCGAGCTGTCCCTAGAGCCTCAGGCCAGACGGAGCTCCACGCTGGTCTCTTCTTCAGTTTCCCCAAATCTGCCAGATAGATTTTTTTTAAATTTTCCAAGTTTATAATTCTCTCTGGGAGGATTGTACCGGAAGTCACAGAAGTGCTCTGGGATGAAAGGACCGAACCGTGTTCATGTCAACTTGCTTTGTAACCGACAAGTCTCTTTTCTCTAGGACTTCCTTGTTCCTCAGGAAAATGAGGCAGTTGGTGAGCCCTCCATACTTTGTAAGGATTCCTTCATTTCACATGTGTGTGCACACACGCACTCTTGCCACTGGTGGTCATAGCAAGTGTCCGTTGGAGATGCTGGGTGAAAAGTTCTCTGAAGGGGCTGAAGAATTGGGTGGTATTTCCAGTCATCCTGTTGCTTCGGGGGACAGAACCAGTGCACTGAGGGTGTGAGGAGTATCTGGCATCGTATGTGAAGGGAAGAAGCTACACCTGCTGCCTTTACCTGTCACTGCAACACAGAGAGACAGTGACAGTGTAGACAGCCAAGTCAACCTGGCCAGGCATGGTGCGCACTCCTGTAGTCCCAGCGCTGGGGGTGGGGGGGATGCTGAGTGAGGCGGGTCTGGGTGACACAGTGAGAATCTCCTCCCCGCCCCCTCCCCATCACAGTCACCTAGAGCTCCTGTTTGCTTGACTTTTGGCACTGGACACCATCCTGTTTTGAAAAACCCCCAGGCTAATTAGTAACTTAAACTTGGCCGTGGGTTTGGTGGCCATGGCAGCTCTCAGCTGGGATGTCGTAACCATTACAGCTGTGGAGACACAAGATTTACTCCATGCCTAAGGCATGGAAGTGGCAGACTCCCATAGGACGGATTTATATTGCTTTTCTTAGAGCTCAGCATTTCACATCGAGGCTGTTCTAGCTCATGGAGAGGGAGGGATGTGTGGGTTGGGAGGAGAAGAGACAGATTGTAGTGGAGCCAGGATGGAAGGCCTGTGGGCTTGACTAGCACCACATGTACTTGAAAAAATATTTACTTGCAAACTGAGAGAGAAACAGAGAGAATGGGCACACCCGGGCCTCCAGCCAATGCAAATGAACTCCAGATGCATGCGCCACTGTGCATCTGGCTTTGCATGGGTGCTGGGGAATCGAACCTAGATCTGTAGGCTTGGCCATCTCTCCAGCTCTACGTCACACTTGCTTTACCAACCCTTTTCCAAGAGGGGCCTGGGGAACTAAAGTCATTCTTTGGGCGTTGCACTTGGCATCGATCTTTGAAAATACTTCTTTTCTAGTTATTTTTAGTGCTTAACAGTACTTTTCTCTTCAGGTCCTATTTGGTTGGTTTTTGAGAATAGGGCCCCCTGTATCCCAAGCTAGCCTCAAACCCTTTATTGAACCAAGGATGACCTTCTGATCCCCTGCAGGTGCTAGGGTGACATGCATGCTCCACCATGCCAGGCTTGTGCTGGGGATGGAACTCAGGGCCTTTTGCAACCTAGGCAAACACTGTGTTAAACACTCTGTTAGCTGAGCTGTATTCCTAGACAAGCAACCATTATTTATCCATCTAATTCTGTCCTCACTCTCTAGAATGGAGGCAAACAGGATTCGTGTGTGTGTGTGTGTGTGTGTGTGTGTGTTCACACGTACTCAAGCTTGCTTTAGGAATGTGTAAATCAGATTAAAGGGACTGGTAATCTTGGAAGGAGGTCAGAAGGTGGTCTGCAGGGCTGGTAATTCATGAAGGGGATGTTTGAATGTGAGCCCATATCCACAGGCTTCAGGTTTCTGTCACCTTTCCATTATTCCTCAAGAGCAGGGCAGACAGGAGATTTGACCCAGGTCTCCCACCTCCAATCACTCTTGTCTAATTTTAGCAGTAAGATTCAATTGCATTTGTTGGCTTTTCAGCTCTCTGTAGGAAGCTGCTCATTTCAAAACTGGAGGGAGGGTTGTAGAGGCTCTGCTTCTAGTTCTGATAGCAGGTGATTCAGGCCAGTTGGTTGAGTGAAAACAGAATGAAGGTTAGCTTGGTGAGGGGGATTTTTCAGGTAGACTTGGGTTTAAGTCTCGACTGCTATTTATTAAGCAAGTTATAAGTCCTTATGCAAGTCATTTAGCTTCTTGAAATTTGGATTCTTTATGAGAATAACATTGTCATGTGGTTATCATATATAAAACAAACTGCCCAGGATATAATACTCTACAGATCTTTTAAAAATAGTTTTCTTACCCATCTTTCAGAGCATCTTATTTTTCATAGAATCCCAGCTTTACCCCCAATTAATTGTTGTGCCTCACCTTCCCAAGCTTCAGCTTCATTATAACAGTGGCATTTAGCTAGTGAATTTCTGAGATGCTTCCTGGCTGCAAGGAAGATACCATATAAATGTTTAGATTACTGAAGACTATATAATATAGGTCTGTTAATATAAGAAAAGAGGATCTGGCTCTAGGATAGTGTCACTTGATAGAAATGGGTACATCCATTGGGGCCTAACTCCTCCTTTCCCTAAGGGAGACATAACCAGCTTCTTTCACGGCCAGGACAGAGACCCAGGTCTCACTTTGTCTCTTTTCTGATGCTGTACTGTATGTGAGGGCCTTAATGTGATTCATGTCTTACCTCTCTCTTCCTTTCTTATATTCTCAGGTCAAGAGTCAATGTCGATTAAGAGATAGTGACTGTTTGCAGCAGCCAGAGTCCCAGCAGAAATCTTTACCTAAATGGTAAGTATGGTGAACACTGGGGTTACTGACAGAATTGGGTGGTTTCTAAGTCTCTACAGTTTTTGAACACTGACTGCATTGCTCCCTCAGCCTCAGGGTGAGGGCTTACTTACAGAGCATGAGACCCCAAAGCAGCACTTTGTGGGGTTCACTATGTTGGAATTCCTCCCATAGATGCTCCTCCCTCAGTCTTGGGGTGAGAGCTTAATTGACAGAGAATGGAGACTACAAAGAAACCACCTTGGAGAGCTCCTTGTTCCTGGATCTTGTACTCTCTACGCTGTCTCCCTGTCAGCCGACTGGCACAGGAAGGGGCCCCCTTCAATCTCCGGTTGGGGCTGATGGTTCTCCCACACCCCCACTCATTAGCTGTTTTTGATAAAGCTGGCAATAGTTGTTTACACCTTTCAATGCCCAAGAATTCTGCCATACAACATTCCCTTTTGAGAAAATTGCTTTCTTGAAATATTGACTTGACCTTTAAGAAGCATACCAGAATAAACAGATTCTAGAAGCTTCTGACCATCAGCTATTCCTTTTGCTAGCCCCTTTTGGGTTTTGTGTGCTGGTCTTTTATTGGTGGTAGTGAGAGCGGTGAAGAAGAGAGAGAAGAGAGAATTTGGCAGGGTGTGGCTAAGGAACTTAGTGGTCTTGTCACTGTTGGCAGTGGGGAGGTAGGTAGTTCTGGGAAGTAGGTAGTGGTCATAGGAGTGACTGGGCACAGGGAAGAATCTCAGTACTGCTCTTACTTAAGCCTGCTCAGCAGACAGGTTTCCTTAGGATGAAGGAGACTTCTGCCCTGAGACAGTGGACACCTTCACACAGCAGTCTCTTGTCCTGTTAATTGAGTCAGCCAGCATCCTGGTTCTGTTCTTTTCCCAGGAACATTTTCCTACCTCAGGTTATGAAGTCAGTTTCTGATTGAGTGGGTTGCAGCCAGTATTTGGTCCCTTTATTGGAGCCCTATTTTAAAGTAAACTTTGTTATACATTGGAACTGATATTCTGATGTTAAAAAATAGTCACTAGCTATAGGTCTAGTGCAGCTGAAGCATAGAATAAAGCATTAAGCAAAATAGAAAAGGCCCTTGCTCTCAAGGATTTTATTCTAATTTATAGAAGCAAATAAAATAAATGAGGGGCTGGAGAGATGACTTAGCAGTTAAGGAGTTTGCCTGCAAAGCAGAAAGACCTAAGTTTGATTCCCAGTACCAGATGCACAAGGAGGCGCATGTGTCTGGAGTTCATTTGCAGTGGCTAGAGGCCCTGGCATGCCCATTCTCTCTCTGCCCCCTTTCTTTTTATCTTTCTCTCTCTCTCTCTCTGCCCCCTCTCTTAAAAAAAGAAAAAAAACCTAAATGAGCAGGGTATGGTGGTATACATACTCCAGAGGCCTAGGCAGAAGAATCATGATTTTGAGGCCATTCTGCACTGTATAACAAGACCCTGTTTAAATAAACAGATCAGTATGTTCTCAATAGAAGTACAAAGCCCAGTAGGTGACAAGTGGTGGGGGCTGAGGGGATTTGATAGGCGGTGATGGGGAACAGAGGGATCACTGCTTCATATTACATGACCTGAGAAAGCATCTGCTGTGGTTTTAATCTAAGGCCAGCTTGGAGAAAAGCATCCCAAGCGTAGTGAGGGCGGGGTAAAATCTCTGAGGTGTGAGTGACTTGTCATGAAACAGCAGTATGGAGGTACAGGGAAGAGCCATGGTGCTGGGGCATCAGATGGCTCAGCTGTCAAAGGCTCTTGTTTGCAAAGCTTCCCAGCCTGGGTTCAGTTTGCTAGCACCCATGTAAGGCTGGGCACAAAGTGCCGCATGTGTGCTTGACATTCATTTGCGGTGACTGGAGACCGTAGCACCCATACACACACGTGCACATAAATAAATTAAAAAGACAGAAAGAATGGAATCCAGATCATGCAGGGCCTGAGAGCATGTCATCATGTCCTAAGTGAGAGAGCCAGTGGAGTTGAGGGTAGAGGAGCTTGTGCCTCGGAGGGTCTGCTTAGTGGTATTTTTATTTCTTCATTTTTCACTTGAATTTGTTCATAAGAGATTTCCTATCAAAGCAGGACCTGACCTTCCGTTCTTGTCAGATCCTGCAGTCCCCTGACACATTCATTACTGGCCTGATTTTGTGGGGGTAACACTTGCATTAGCAGTGCTTGACATAAAAGCTAAGTACATAGTTCCCGGCTCTGAAAACAGTACCTGAGGTTTAGCCAGCACAGAAGATGATAAAACTAATAAACCTTCATTTATTTATCCAACACTCCTGATGTTCCTACGTTCACCGTAGTCAGCTCCCAGCACAGATAAAGGAAGCTAACACAGCCAGGGTGCAGTAAGGACTGAGGATACAATGACGTGTGGATTATACAGTTCAAGATGGTGCCTGGAATCCCACCTTCCATTTTAGGGTGGTATATTTCTTTGAGGGCTCACTTTTAGAAATCTTCAGAGAACAATGATGCATATTAAATATTAAAGGTGTTCACCTTCTGAATGGTGCGCAGAAGGCTCAGGAGGAGGAAGAGAAGGGAATTTTAAACAGTCTCCAGACATGATATTATGACTTGAGCCCCAGCATTTGCTCTGAGATTTCAAGGGTTTCAGATTTCCCACTAAAGCCTTACAAGTTATTTACTTTGCACTTCTGCTCTGAGTCTGTAATGTCAGCCAGGCTGAATTAAAGTTCCAAATGCGGCATATTTTGTTTGTCCTTCCAATAAACAGTTTTTCCGATCTGGTACCCTTTATGTACCAGATACTATTCAAGGTGCTTGGGTGCAGCAGTAAAAACAACCCCAAGCACACTGTCCAGAAACCAGGTTCCTGACCTCGTGGATCTTATGTTCTAGTAGTAGATCTTGTCAACAGTAATAGGCAAATATATAAGCAATCAGGTGGCTCAGTGTGCTAGGAAGAAAGTAGAGCTTTGTACCTTAGAAGAATTCCAACCTGGCCGGGCGTGGTGGCACACACCTTTAATCCCAGCACTTGGGGAGGCAGAGGTAGGAGGATCACCATGGTTCAAAGCCACCCTGAGACTACAGAGTGAATTCCAGGTCAGCCTGGACTAGAGCGAAACCCTACCTTGAAAAAAAAAAAAGAAAAGAAAAAGAAAAAAATTCCAACCTGAAGAATCTCTTTACATGGCCATAGTGCTTTGTGATTCTGAGGGGAAATCACTGATTAATGGAAACACCCAGGAAGTAGAAGTGAGAGGTACTTGCTGGAAGGCCTGTGCTCCCCCCTTTAAGCAGAGAGATAAAAAGGGGACAGGCAGAATGGGCATACAAGAGCCTCCAGCCACTCACTGTAAAGGGACTCCAGATGCATGCGCCACTTTATGTACCTGGCTTTATGTGGGTACTGGGGAATCGAACTCTGGTTGTTAGGCTTTGTAGACAAGTGCCTTAACTGCTTAGCTATCATCTCTCCAGCCTGGCCTAAAGTTTTAAGATGGGTAATTAGAAGTGGTCAAGAGGAAGCTGCTTAAAAACAGTGATCTGACTTTTCTGTAGGTAAGGAGAGGGCAAACTCTGCCCTACAGCTCCCCCTCCCCCACATAGCTACAAAACACTTAGGTATGGTCTATGGCTGCTTCACAAAACAATGTCAGAATGGAATTGTTAGGCCAGATACCTAGGTCCTACAAAGCTTAAAGCAATTACTCTCAACTACATCTGCATGCTTACATATCAAACTGTAAAAACATAAAATAAGCCGACCCCTGCTTCAAATGACTACTGGGAACAGGAAGTGAATCATAGCAGCTGTGTTAGGAGAAGGGGCAGGGCAGGCTAGATTATGTTCTATTCCAGGCCTTCCTGATCTGCCAGGACAGGAAGAAAAGCCAGCTTCTAAAGTGCTGGGTAGGACCACTTAGAACCAGGTTCAAAGGGCTGAAGATGTAGCTCCGGTTAGAGTACTTGCTCAGCATGCACGATGCCTTGGGTTCCATCCTCAGCACTGCATGAAACAGCATGATCGCTCATGCCTAGAAACCCAGATCTTGATGGAGGCAGGAGGATCAGGGTTATCCTAAGTTCAAAAACTTCTGTGGAAATGAGCCCCAAGTGAAACACAATTGGAATCTTTTTAGTATGAATTGGAACTGAGCTAGACAGTGGTATTCGGGACGTTGGTTTTGACAGATGGACACGGTGGTGCATGCCTGTAAGCCCAGGGCTTAGAAACCTGAGGCAGGGTGCCATCAGAGAGTTCCAGGCCAGCCTGGGCTCTAGCAAGACCTCGTTGCAAAATTAACAAAAAGTAGAACTATCTAACCTCGCCTTCCTTTATTTTGCTGTGATTTCCCAAGGGTTAGTATGAACAATTCCCAAGATGCAACCCTGAGTCACACTCTATGACATGTATGTTGGTAAAGTGTCCTTAACCAAAGAAGCCATGAAATATGACAGGCTGAAGGGGGCAGGCTGTGTGACAGAAGGTCAGAGGAAAGCTACTGCTCCTGCTTTTTGTTTTGTCTTTGAGAGAGCATCTCACTGAGTCCAGGCTAACCTTGGACTCACGATCCTCCTGCCTCAGTCTCCCAGGTGTATGAACCTTGCCTGACAGGAAAAGCATCATCATTTTTATAATTGGCTATATCTGTTTATGCCTTAAAGACAAAGAACAGTTCTTAAATTTTTTTCATTCTAGCATTTGGCAAAAGGCCGGGTAGATATGGTCCATTGATACCTAGTATTTATGAATGCCTGGGAGTGGGGAGGCACTAGGAAGAGAGGTGTCCACCCCTTCCCCTGGTGGATGGTCCAGAGGCAGGAAGATATTCTTTCTCTAGCTTAGACTCCAAGGCTAGAGACCCTAACCCAATTTCAGACTCACTTCTCTGCTTGCTTCGAGAAGGTGCAATCTGAGTGGCTGTTTTGGATGATTCATCCTAAAATATGCTTGGAACTTTATTACATATGTTGCTTTAAGGTAGATTGGGTTGGTACTCTTGATTTTTCAGGGGAAGGAAGAGACTCATGACTTGGCCAAACAGTATAGTGGTCTTAATAGAATTCTCAGGGGCTGGAGAGGTGGCTCAATGGATAAAGCACGTGCCACTCAAGCTGGAGTGCCTAAGGTCCATCTCCAGCTAGAAGCTTGTGTGGGAGGCAGAGACAGGAGAATTTCCTGGGAGTTCCTGGTAAGCCCAGCAAAGAACAGCAGAGTGAGAAGCCCTGCCTCAAATGAAGTGGACAGGAGATGACTGACCGGAAAGTTGTTCTCTCCTCCACGTGTGTGCCATTGCATGTGTGCCCCAACCAAGGGAGATGGCTTAGTGGTTATAAAGGTGCTTGCTTATAAAGCCTGCCATCCTGGGCTCCATTCCCCAGCACTCACAAAACCAGATGCACAAAGTAGTGCATGCATTTGGAGTTTGTTTGCAGTGGCACGAGGCCCGGATGTGCCGATTTTCTCTCCCTTTCTTTCTCTGCTTGCAAATAAGTAAAAATATTTTAGGAAAAAAAAATAAAAGAATTGGATTTACCATTTGGCTGTTCTCATTAGCTCTGTGTCCTGGGGTAAGTTCTGGGGTCTCTGCCCCATCCATTATTGTACAAGCTGAATGCAGTGACGCTTGCCATGACTTAGGTGCAGTGCATTCTGCTTGGGGGGGGGGGTTAGCGTATTGTCGTTGTATGAGTGCAGAAACCTCAAGGGACAACTGGTGGGTGCATAGGGTTGCATGCCTTTGGTCCCAGCAAGGAGGATTGAGGTGCATTCAGGGCCAGCATGGGCTACAGAGTGAGTTCCAGGTCAGCCTGGGCTAGAGTGAGACCCTGCCTGAGGGGCGACAACAACAATAATAAAAGAAAGCCTCAGGGAGTCATTTGTTTAAGAACATACAAAAAAGTATCTTCATACTTTTTTTTTTGTATGAGTTGTTACTCCCAGTTCCCCATAAAAAGAACATACAAAAGTAGGACCAGAATGTAACTCAGTTGTAGAGCAGTAGCATGAATAAGGCCCTGTGTTTATCTCCAGCCTGTTAAACACGCATGCATGCACGCGCACAGAGGAGCTGGGATTCCTGAACATACATGTCTAGAAGGTACTTACTGCACTGTCCAGTAGCGCTCACCTTGTGGTCCTGCTGGTTCCTGAATTGTATACTTTCACTTTGTCGTTGCTGATCTGTGTTCAGGACTCTTTTGCATTGGTAGGGAGGCCATTTTGCACAGTGGGGAGGATGCTGGATAAAGTTAGGAGATCACAGTATGTCTTTGCCAAATTACTGAAGAAATCATAGTACTTACTTATTTCTGTATCTCCTTATTTTTAAAATTAGATGATTGGACCAAATAAGCCACTTTCTATTTTCAAACAAGAGCGATACAGTCAGTTACATAGGGAGTGTGGGACAACAATGACAAGAAGCCAGAATCACTTGCTCTGGTTGACTGAGAGAGCCTAGAGCTCAGCCTGCTCCCACCTTCCCCTGGGTCCCCGAGTCTGCTGTGAAAACCAGTGCTGAGTGAATGATCTCGGTGCCCCCACCCAGGGGCCTGCAGTCCTGTGCTGAGAAGTGTAGGAAGATCCAGACACTTAGCCCAGGAGCTGGAACTGGACAGCCCATGAGTGGGGATGTTGGCACTTCGTCCCATTTCTGAGGCTAGAAGGAAATACCGTGGTGGACACCCTGTGCAGTGGTGCAGGCTTGGGTGACATCATTCAGAACAGGACCATGGGACCTGTATTCTGTGCTGTCTCCGTTGTAATCCAGGGGCGGTTTTAATGCCTTCTGGTAATGGCCAGTGTTCGACAGCCTTTGAATAATTAGGAAGTGCATTCAGCTATTTATTCAGCAAGTTTAAAGTGCTCAGTATGTACCAGGCTCCTTGCTGGATACTGAGAACACAGCAGCAAATATGAAAGCAAGCAGAGGGAGATATAATGAATAAATAGAACCTCAGTACAGTGTGATCAAGTCAGCGATGGATCAGTACAGTGGATTAGAGCGAGAAGAGAGAGGCCTTGGTCTAGTGGGCTTCAGGAAGGAAGTGCTAATGAGCATCTAAGAAAGTAGAAGGCATCAAACTTCCCACCTTAGCAGAGGGTGGGTTAGTGCAGGAATGGAGAGCTGGTGGGTTCCAGGCCCTGGGTGCAACCTAACCCTAGTACTTCAATCAGCAGGAAGAGGGGAAGGAGGCAGGCCCAGAGCATGCGGGACTTCCTTCGTCATATTGGGGGATTTGGACTTTATCCTGAGAGCAATAAGGACCTTGAAAGGATTTGAAGTAAGTTAGTGTGATGTGTGACGTCTGCTCTTCATAGTTCCAGTAAGTACTCGATGTCTGTTTCCTGGGTTTGGGTGTTTTTATTCCTTGTGATGTACTGGTTGATCCCATCACTCAGTCTTGAACAGAACACACAAAACTGACACCAAATTCCATATCAAAACAGCAGTAAGGCTTGGCTTTTGAGCCTTCCAGTGGAGAATGACAGTAATTCCTAGACAGGGCTGTGCTGGAACTCGACATTCCCTTCTGAAGAAGGGATTCATTCATAAAGACGCAGTATAGACTAGTGCAGTCAAGCCGCATTGAGTGATGGTACAGCTTGAGGACACTCTGGGTTGTTTTTGAGGTGTTTGCCCAGGCTAATCTTAAACTACTGGACTTAAGGGATCTTCTTGCTTTAGAATGTGTTCCCTCCCATGCATGTCTTTTTGTTTGTGTGGTATTTAAAAAAAAATATAGCTTTATTAGCAGCCTTAATACCTACCACGACTCAGGGAACTGAGCGGAAGAGGGGGCGGAAAGAGTGTGAGAGTCTTGGTGGAGGAGAATATTCAAAGACATGGCCCCCCCTCAGTAACAACATACTAGGGCCTGCGGAACTGGGCTGACTCCTAGGCTATCCATGGTCCCCTGCCTCAAGGACTGATCCTGACTGCCCACGGAGGATATCCAGCTGATTGGGGATGGGGAAGAGGGGCATTGGGGAACTGGGGGTAACTCATTATTTGCCCATTAAATAATGTAACTCATTATGGACAATAAAAAATATAGCTTTATTGAGATAGCGTTGACATCACACAGTTCATTAAATTGAACAGTAAGGATCCTTCCTCTCTTTTCTATGATTCAAAGCTTTGTCCTTTGATCTTTTGTATTTCTTGAAATGTGAAATTGGGACTGGAGAGATGACTTAGCAGTTAAAGCTGCTTGTTTGCAAGGCCTGCTGGTCCAGGTTCAGTTCCCCAGTACCCATGTAAACCCAGAGGCACAAAGTAGCACATGCATCTGGAGTTAGTTTGCAGCAGCAGGATGCCCTGAATCCATTCTTTCTACCCCTTCCTCCCTTCCCAATAAACACTAAAAATAAATTAAAAAATGTGAAGTTGGTTCAGTCCCCACCCCTGCTCCCTATGTATAAATCAGTAAGGTTTTTGCTGTGCTGCTAGGCAGAAGGTCAAGGGCAAGAGTTTTGTCAAAGTAGAACTGGATGAGAATAAGGGGGAAAGTCTTCTAGAAATATGTAGATTTTTTTTCTTTTCTTGGAGAATGAGGAACATGTAGGCAAAGAAGAGGGGAGGCTAAAGCAAGCAAAGAGAGGAGAAAGGAGTAAAGCCGCCCACAGAGAAACAGGGGAGGGGGCCTGACCTCCTGGCAATTGACACCTCCGAATTTGTTTTGTAGGAGTTAAGCAAGGGTGCCATCTGGTGGCTGTGAGCATTCGGTGCAGCCTAGATGCCTGCACTTTTCAGACTTGGTGTTCCTTTCCTTGGGGCTCCTAGCTTGAGCCTAGTTCCAGCAGACTCCACCAGCCAGTGCCTCTCTGTCATTGTCACCTGCTGCTTCCGTTTCTGCTTGCATGTGATGCTCACTGCGTCAGAGGGCGGTGGTGCTGGCCACGATCCTGTTTCCGTCTGCTCTGCCCCTCACTCTTCCTTTGACTTCTTGCTCTTGCTGTCTCCGTGCACTGTAAACTGTCTCCCTGTTGACTCAGATTTTCTTGCTAGACCATCTCTCTCCTGAACCCAGCTTACCCGACAGTTCCCCTGCCTTGAACGGGCAGCCTCCCTCGGAGTCGTTCCCGGTTGGTTCCTTGCTGGACCCCTTCCCACTGCATTGCCTGATTCCTGCCAAGTGACCTGTTTCTCTGCCCCCTCTTTTTCTTGGTGGTCTCTTTGCAGTGGTTTTTTTTTTTTTTTTTTGGTTTTTCGAGGTAGCGTCTCACTCTAGTTCAGGCTGACCTGGAATTCACTATGTAGTCTCAGGGTGGCCTCGAACTCACAGCAATCCTCCTACCTCTGCCTCCCGAGTGCTGGGATTAAAGGTGTGCGCCACCACGCCCGGCTCCTTGCAGTGGTTTGTATCGATCCTTATCTTGTTTTAGGTCTTCTAACTGCTATCCTTGTGGTCCGTAGTTGATGTTGGGGTTTCCCTCTCCTTTGTCCATGTGCTCCATGATGTCAGTGCTATGTATCATAAGGTGACGATATCAGCACACGGCATGTATGCATGTATGTAAGGCAGGTCTCTGCTATCTGCCAGGCTGGCTGGCCTGCATATGTGTGCAATTCTCTCCAGGAGCGCTGGGATCACAAATGCTTGTGCCAGCACATCTGCCCATATGTTGGTGATAGGGTCCAAATGCAGGCCCTGAACTGGAGCGGAAGTCCTTTCTCCCACTGAACTCTGTAGTTCAGGCTGGCTTCCTGCTTCAGCTTCTTGAGAGCTAGGACTACAGATGGAAGCCACTATGCATAGCTTTAAAAATTTTTTTATTTGCAAGTGGAGAGAGAGAGAGAGAGAGAGGGAGGGAGGGAGGAAAGAGAGGGAAAGAGAGAATGGCACACCAGGGCCTCCAGTTGTTGCAAATGAACTCTAGATGTATGTTCCCCTTTGTGCATTTGGTTTTACATGGGTACTGGGGAATCGAACCCAAGTCATTAGGCTTTGCAGACAAGCACTTTAACCACTGAGCCATCTCTCCAGCCTTGTGGATTTGTTTGGTTGGTTTTTTGAGGTAGGGTCTCGCCCTATCCCAGGCTGACCTGGAATTCACTATGTGGCCTTGAACTAAAGGTGTGCATCTCATGACTGGCTTAGCATTATGTTTTTAATTTTAAATTCCGCTTGCTCATTGCTGGTACATTGAAAGGTGATTGACCTTTTGTTGTTTTATTTTTCTTCTCTTTGTCTTTCTCTTTGAGGTGGGTCTTGCTCTAGCCCAGGCTGATCTGGAATTCACTCTGTAGTCCCAGGCTGACCTCGAACTCACAGCCATCCTCCTACCTCAGCTTCCCGAGTGTGGGGATTAACGCCCGGCACATGTGCCATTTTCTTGCTGAATTTTATTATGCTGGCTTCTAGTATAATGTTGAAAAACAATGGCGGTAGAGCACATCCTCACTTTGTTTGCATTGTCGGCATGAAGGCTGAGTTTCTCACTATTACACTATGAGCTGTAGGGTTTTGTGAGTACTTTCCCCCCCAGGTTGCTGAAAGTTTTTCTGGTTTTTTTTCATTTTATTTTTTTTGTCAGATGCATTTTCTTCATCTATTGATACTGTTTTTGTCTTTGAAATCTTTCCTCTTTTTAACCCAGTGGTGCGATGAATGACATTGATTTTCAAAAGCTGAACTGGACATGCATTCCTTGGACAAATCCCAATTGAATGTACTATATATTTTCTTTCCGTACATTGTTAGATCTCATGCTAGGATTCCGTTGAAGGTCCGTGGATGCATCTATGCTGTGAGAGATGCTGCTGGTCTGGAGTTGAATTTTCTTGGAATGTCTTTGGATTGATTGCTAGAGTCATGCGTCAGGAAGTACTCTCTTCAAGTGTCTGCTAGTGGCCATCAGTGAGCCCATGGAAGGAGTTAGCAGTGGGGAAAGTGCTGAGGACCTGCATGTTTATGTTATTTAAACAGGCTCAGGTGACGTAATGACTTCTAGAAGGCTTAATGACTTTCTTGAGATCATGAAGGCGGTAAGTTACCTTTTTTTTAGCTTCATTAAATACAGAAAGTTTTCATGAGCATTGGGGAGTCTGCATCTTTCTTACCTCACTTTGTTACCCACTCTCATCAGCATGAATTTAAGCACCAGTTCGATGCTGCCCTTACAGAACAGTGTGTTTGCAGATTTAGTCAAGTTCATTCATTTCAAGAGATTGGAGCTTTGTTCTTGGTCCAAAGGTTGCAGATGGGAGTTCTGTTTATACTTAAGAGCTAAGGGTTTGGATTGGAGGTTTTGGTTACTGATGTGCCTTCTGCTTTCCTTCTGTAGACTGATCATGGTCTCCAGTTGCCAAAGAATGTTGTGGATGCCAAGAGAAAGGTAATCAGTTCTCACCTTCGACAGTGCCTTTGGATGCCTCTGGCAACCACCCTTGGCTAGCAGTAGACATGGCTGAGTTCACAAGCTACAAGGATGCTGCCTCTAGCCGCCACCTGCGGTTTAAGTTGCAGAGCCTGAGCCGCCGCATTGACGAGCTGGAAGAAGCCACAAAAAACCTGCAGAAGGCCGAGGATGAGCTCCTGGACCTGCAGGACAAGGTGATCCAGGCGGAAGGCAGTAACTCCAGCATGCTGGCTGAGATCGAGGTGCTGCGCCAGCGGGTGCTAAAGGTTGAGGGTAAAGACGAGGAGATCAAGAGAGCGGAGGACCTGTGCCGCCAGATGAAGGAGAAGTTAGAGGAGGAGGAGACCCTTACCCGGGAACTGAAATCTGAGATTGAGCGGCTTCAGAAGCGGATGGCTGAGCTGGAGAAGCTCGAGGAGGCCTTTGCCAGGAGCAAGAACGACTGTACCCAGCTTTGTTTGAGCCTGAATGAGGAGAGAAACCTGACCAAGAAAATCTCCTCTGAACTGGAAATGCTCAGAGTCAAAGTGAAGGAACTGGAATCTTCCGAGGACCGCCTGGATAAAACCGAACAGAGCTTAGTATCAGAATTGGAAAAGCTGAAATCATTAACTCTGACTTTTGTAAGTGAGAGAAAATACTTGAATGAAAAGGAGAAAGAAAATGAGAAACTGATAAAAGAGCTCACTCAAAAGCTGGAGCAGAACAAGAAAACGAACCGAGAGCACACGAGGAACATGCCCAATCTTCTGGAGCGGAACGACCTGCGGATTGAAGACGGTGTCTCTCCCATGCTGCCATCCAAAGAGTCGAGAAGGAAGGGCACTTTGGACTATCTCAAGCAGGGAGAGAATGAGACCAGGAACAAGTCGGAGAATGAAAAGAACCGAAACCAGGAGGACAACAAGGTGAAGGACCTTAACCAGGAGATTGAGAGGCTTAAGTCGCAGATCAAGCATTTTGAGTCCTTGGAAGAAGACCTTAAGAAAATGAGAGCCAAAAACAACGACCTCCAGGATCACTACCTGAGCGAGCAGAATAAGAACAGAATGCTAGCCAGCCAGCTGGAAGAGATAAAGCTACAAATCAAGAAACAGAAGGAGCTAGAGAATGGGCAGGTAGAAGGGGAAGACACCTTCCTGCCCAGCAAAGGCAGGCACGAGAGGACTAAGTTTCGAGGCCCTGGGGGGGAGGCCCCTGTGTCCAAGCACCCGGCCCGGGAGCAGTCCCCTCAGCACAAGCGGGAGAGGCTCCGCAGGGAGTTTGCTCTCAATCATGAAAACTACGCTGCAAGCGGCAAGCAGGCTTCCTCTCCCAGTTTCACCAACAGGAGGGCTGCCAAAGCTTCCAACACGGGGGTAGGTACAGACAACGGGCCTCAGGATGCCAAGAGGGCTGAAGAGCGATTTGCACCCGGGTCGTCTCAGGGTGAAGGGAAGAGGGCCAGGGAACAGCCCTCGGTGCTTAGCCGCTACCCCCCAGCTGCCCAGGAGCACACTAAAGTTTGGAAGGGAACTCCTAAGCCAGGCACCGAGTGTGCTATCAAGGGGAGAGCAGAGAAGACGAATCGAACATTTAGTGACTCAACTGTTCCCAATGACACACTGGGCAGAGGTGACAAGGTTTCTGACACCTCCTCTGAGGTCCACTTTGGTAAGAAGGGACAGGTGCCTGGCAACGGAAGTCAGATAAGTCAGGCTGCCGATTCTGGTTGTCCTAAGGCTGTTGGGTCTCTGCCCTCATCTAGGAGAGCCTCCTCAGAAGGGCTTTTTAAGGGTAAAAAGACTGCCAATGGCCTGGAGGCCGACACCACATTCCCAAACTCAAAGGCTCCTATTTTATCCAAGTATCCTTATAGTTCCAGAAGCCAGGAGAACATCCTTCAGGGCTTTTCAAGTACAAATAAAGAAGTTGTTGATCAGCCTGTAGCAGTTGTGATGGAAGACAGCAGTCAGCATGAAGCCCTGAGGTGTCGGGTCATCAAATCCAGCAGCAGAGAAAAGCCAGACTCAGATGATGACTTGGATATCACATCTCTTGTTACCGCCAAGTTGGTAAACACAACCATCACTCCAGAACCTGAACCCAAAGTACCACCAAGCTCTAGAGAAAAGGCCAAATCCCGAGGAGGACCTAGAAGCTCCCTGTTTGAAAATGATAAAAGTGCTGGGATAGAAAATGAATCTGTGAGGCCTGTTAGAGCCTCCCCTAATGCCATGGAGTTGCCAGAGGCCCGTGGTACTAGGGCTTTGAAAAACCAAAGGCCTTTCAGCCCCAGAGAGGCCTTGCGGTCTAGAGCTGTCATCAAACCTGTGATCATTGACAAGGATGTGAAAAAGATCATGGGCGGATCTGGAACTGAGGTGGTACTGGAGAAACAGAAACCCACCTCTACATCAGCGCCAAACAAGGTGACCAGTAGCATCACTATCTACCCCTCTGACAGCAGTGGCCCGAGAGCCATCTCAGGCGAGGCCCCGAGGGAGAGGCACACGTCCACCAGCAATATCCAGGTGGGGCCGCCAGAGCTCACACCGGTCAGCAATCATGTCCACTCCCCTGTTGAGCTCTCTATTCACAAACATGACATTACCTTGCAGCTCACGGAAGCTGAAAGAACAGGAGATGGGTCCCCAAAGAACAGGCCAGAGACAGTGGTCTCTCGGAGCAGCATTCTAATCAAGCCTTCAGATTCTGTAGAGAGAAATAGCCATGCCCCCCCAGCGGAGACAATCAGGTGGAAAAACCATAGTGCCCCTTTGGAGGTGACCTCTTCAGATGCTAGACACGTCACTTTACGGAATGCCTGGAAGAGCAAGCGAGACTTGAACCCTTCAGAAGACCCCCCAATGCGAGTAGGTGGAAACACAGAGGTGACCAATGCCTACACCCAGGGATCTTCTACAGGCTTCCCAGAGCTTGAGCAGCCCAGGTCTTGCCTCTCTGAGCAGGGTGTTCGGAAGGTAGGCAGTTCAGGGGATGCTCCTGAGCTCTTCTCTAGAAGGACCCAAAGTAGCCTCACCGTCTCGGAGGTGCTCACCCAGCGGAGTCGGGGAGACGCCATCATGGCTGTAGACTGGAACCACTCAGCAGGCATGGTAAGTCCCCTCTTTCCCTTTTTCACAACTTTCCTCTGATCTGTGCCACCTAAGATTTGGGGGACTTTTGGGAAAACAGAGTGGAGCTGTTAAAATAGGCAAGCTTGGCAAAGAGAGCGGCTCTTTAGTGTGTCTCCATGTTGCTTCTATGCAGAGGAATGATGGTGTCTGCTTTCTGGTTGCCCAAGGAGTTCTAGAAGCAGCACCTGGAAGCAGCTGGTTGGGAACAAGTTCTGCTGCCTCCCTTGTCAGCCTTTGTGGGCTGCTGGCTTACAGCCAGGGCGCCCAACCCTGGGCCTACTTCATAGGCTTCATACCAAGGAATCAGTTTCTTTTGTCCCAGTGTATTATGTGAGGGCAAGGCTGGTTAGTGTCTGATTAGAGGAGAACCAGGATGTAGGAGCAGTGTCTAGACAATAGGCCAGGTGAGTCTGGGACCCCAAACCCATGACATTAAAAGGAGTCTTGCCTCTAGACACATTGGTATAAAAAAGATGACAGGGCTGGGGAGATGGCTCATGCATTTGCAAACACATGAGGACAGGAGTTGGATCCCCAACACATAACTGCTTGGGAGGTACAGAGATGGGGGATACCTGGGGCAAGTTGGCTAGACTAGCTTAATTGGCAAGCTCTGAACATGAGAGACTTTGTCTCAGTAAAATAAAGAGCAATAAAGGAAGACACCTCTGGCTTTAATGTGCACACCCCCTACAATGCACCCATATTCGTATGAACACAAGACACACACATACATCACCCTCAAAGGCAGGTGTCAGTGGGTTAACTGACAAGCCTGTCAGTTTTCATAGGGATTTAACACCTATCTAGTGTCTCATTCAGGCCTTCACACAGCCCTGTGGGCAGATACCCATTTCAGATATGAAAAATGAAGGTGAGGGTAACAGATGGAAGTGTCTTATACTCAAGTTCACCCAAGTGAATGACTGAGGAGCTAAGAAAATCCAAGATTCCTGTCAGCAAATCCAACTCCACCTCACTGACCTGCCTTTCTTAGGTGTATTTTCATTATTCATTGACCTGCTTCTGCTTGGAGAACATTGAGAAGTCCAGGACCTGAATTAAGCCTTTCAAGACTTGAACAGGACAGACACAATGTAAAAGGGAAGGGTATGTGAGTGTGAGCTTTTTGGTAGCTCATAGGCGGATAGCCAAGAAAGTGCAGTCCAACCTTCTGTATAGGTCTGCCCTTCACCAAGGAAGAAGCTACACCCTGCCACTCAGGGTTACCACCCCCACACTCCTGTTTCAGGCTGTGACTTCTAGCAGGCTTCAGTTATAAGTCTCTTGGACTTCTCTTGTCATTTGCTGATTTCCGAGGAAATCTGTTTAGTGCGTGCGTGTGTGCGCATACAATCCTATGTGTATGGGTGTACATGTATTTACTGCCAGAAGTTGATGTCAGGTGTTTTCCTTGATTGCTGTCTGTATTTTTTTTTTTGAGACCTGGAGCCGATTAGGCCAGAGTAGCTAACCAACAAGCCCTGGAGATCCACTTCTCTGGCTCCCCAGTGTTGGGCACTAGAATTATAGGTTATGTGCCTGGATATTACTTGGATGCTGGAATTCAAATTCAGGTCCTCGTTCCTGCATGGCAAGCACTTTACCAACTGAGCCATGTGCAGTCCTGTGTTCCAGCAGAAGCATCTTTGCAATTAGGCTGTTTGGGGACTTACTGGTGTGGGAGGTAGGTTGTCTTGTTCCTTACTGTGCTGTCTTTGCAGCTCACTTTTCTCACTTTTGTCACTTACTGGCACAGGAGGAAGGGGAGGACTGCACACTTGGCATCTGCAGGCAACTATACAACTCCCTGGAGCCTGAACTGCCTGGGAAACTGGGGCTGCCAGACCCTGGGCGAGTCACAGCAGAGGACCAACTCCGGCCAGCCAGGCCTTGTGCTGAGGAAAACTGAGCCAGCTGGGGTCAAGTCCTCTGTTTCTTCTCCAGGTCTGCTTCTCAGCTCCTCCACCTTCCTGCCCCGTGAAGGATCCAAGGCCACTTAACCAAGCTATATTCGGGCCTTGGCTGGGAGGCTGTAAAGATCCAGGCTATGGCTCAAGTAATTCTGCCAGTAGTCAGAACAGGATTAGAGACTACAAACTGGACAGTCCCATAGACCTAGCCTTCCCTGATGCACGAGTCCTTTCTCCTTGTCCCTGTCTCCAAGGGAGCATGAACCCCTCTGACCCTCAAATGGGAACATACAGAAATCCCCCACCACACAGCAATAGCCAAAAGGGCTTTTCTGCTCCCTGGCGGGTTATTTCTGTATCAAAGAGCAGCCCCTTTGCTGTAGTTAATGCCCATCATATCCAGTATGCTCCTCATTCGTCCTTCCTGAGAGGGCCCCTAAGGACCCACTAAGAATTACCAGTTCCATCTAGGGGCTCCTGTCCCTTCCCTTCTTAGAGTACTTTTCTTCAGACTTTGGAAGCCAAAAATGGGTCTGTGTTGCATCAGAGATTGTAGGACTGCTTAGTCGAAGCTTCTCTGACCTGATTCTCTGGCTGACAAGTTTCCTGGGGCGCAGAGCACTATTCCCTATGGAATGACACCACCCCTCCCTCCAGCTCCCTGTTCATCTTCCAAAAGCGCCCTGAAGTGGACAAGCCTCATGCATCTCCTCCTCCGGGCACCAATGCTGCTGCTGGCATCACCTCTGCTTGCTCCTGTGGTTGGAGACTTCAGCTGACTTCATTTTGTTCCCATTTTGGGAACATCCCTAGACTGAGCTGGGCTTCACCCAGCATACTCCTCTGCCTTCTAGGAAGTGCCCAGCAAGGGGGAAAGCAGATGGGAAGCAAGTTTCCTTGAGTCACTCCACAAGCAATAGCTCCATGAAAGGCATGACTGAGAATGCTCCCTCATTCCTCCTTCGTCCCCATGGAGGAGGCCTTGCACTTTACCACGCTGACGCACGTTCCTGCAAAAGTGGGCCCCTGATTTCTGCAAGTAGACTATTATTACAGCATCATTGGAGGAAAGCTGATATCTGCCGGTGCAGTAAGCCTAGGAAGCCACATAAATAAAAACGGTTTATCTCCTTATACTAACTACATGGGGAAGTTGAAATGTACATTCTTGGCACTGCTTTTTCTGTAGCATTCAGTTAAAGGGATCCTCCATGAGTGAAGTGAGAAAGCCTTAGACCAGGAGTTTGGAAAGCTGCTCCCCACAACCCCAACACAGCTTTGTTCCTTCCTTACTATATATGCTCTTAGATGAATCACTGTCTTCTGCTTCTGTCTGTAAAGTGAGTTCTTTGAAAGCGATTTATCTCCACTAGCCTTGAATCTGGTATTCCAAACTTGTCTTCACCACCCAATGAGGGCTGATTCTTGCTTTTGGAAGGTGTGGTCCACAAGGTTTGGGGGGAGGAGTGTCTTACCTAACTCCTTTCTTCAGTTTGTCTTTCTCGGTCTTAGCTTTCTCACTTCCTCATATTTCTATCTGAAGTTCAAGGCCTTAGTTTCCAGTCTGAGGTGAAGGGATTGGATTGTCTCTGAGGCTTATGTGGCACCAGCTCTGTCCAGTACCACACGTCTCTGGGCTTACAGGCTGGGTGCTTGATGTAATACGAGTCTGGGACTGTGTATGTGCCTCTCCTGTGAATTTCCCAGTGGCGGGGAAGACTCAGGACTCCTCAGGACAACTGTGAGTAGTCTTGCCCCTACTCAACACACGTGCACTGGCGCTCACCTGCTTCGTCTGCATTTCACTCAGCCATCCTGACAAGGTGTGGTGAGACTTTTTATCTTTCAGGGACAGGAATGTGTTGGTTATTTTCTGCAGTTTTGCTAATCTAAGGGCATTGTCACGAGGGGTTTGCCTCCATATCCCAACACACATAGGATACTGTTTAAGATCTCTCTTGCTGCTGCTTCTGGGTCACTGGCCAGAAACCCTTCACTCCAGGCTACAAGCGCTCACTTAGAGCCTCCCTGCCATTCTCCTGCACAGTTGGCAGCCCTGAAGAGGTCAAAGGAAACTGAGCCTGTGGCAGTCAACCAAGGGTGTAGGAGACAGGTTAGTGGCTCTTCTCTGTGATGGAAACAGAAGGCACTAAAACCATGCTGTAAAAGATCATTGGGTGTAGAGCCCTGGATCCTGGTGCTGTAACTCCTGGTGCCAAAATCTGGATCTTTCCACATTTTAGCAGTACCAACATCTGCTGCTACTCCAGAATGCTGTGGAAAGGGGACAGCTGTGGGCTGCCACTCTGAGATCTCAGTGCAATAGCATTTGATTGTAACAATTTCAGGATATTTTATTTGTTTCTTTAATCTGCACACTTTGTAGAACTGCTTATAAGATAGGTTTTATTGTTAACTGCCCTCAGCATTACAAAAATAACATTTGTACCAGTAACAAGTAAAGGCCAGAGGGCTCAGTTCTTCTGGGCTTCAAATGACTGGCTAAGTTAGCTGAATTCCAAAGTTGGAGGGCACATTCCTGGAAAACCACCAAGGTGAGACCATTTGGACCCAAGCCTTGTCATCAGGAATGCTAGAGGAAGCTCCATGTAGAAAGCAGACTTGGTAGTTGAACAGTTGTCTTAAGCCAAATATTTCCAGTGTCCCAGCCAGTAAGCCCACTTTGATGACAAGTGCTTCTCTTCTGTAGCCTGGTTCTATGTTGAACCAGCAGGAGTGGTTGCAGGAGGGTTCAGAACGAGGTGAGGGTACTGGACCCCATCCGTCTGGAGGAAGAGCTGTACTGAAAAGGTTGGTGGGTGAGGAAGCTGTGGCAGGTAGGTGGGAAAGGCAGTGAAACAGCACAGCATAGGGCAAGCTGGCACATCCGTCCACTCCCCTCTTATAGGTGGTGAGGATGGAGTTCCACCTTCTTAAGCTTGTCCTGGGACAATTTTAGTGGTTTAGATTGAAGTGGTCAGTGCCAAGTGCTACTATTTTTCAGTAGAGGAACAGGAACCCAGAGGCAGGTCCATGGCTGCCTTTGTTGGCATGCATTTTTCTGATAAGACTGCTTAGGAACTATCTTGATACCCCAGGTGGGGAACATCCTTGCTGCCTCAACCAAGATCACAGGAAAGGGGTCCTATTTTCCTGCTGCTTCACAGCTCAGAACATGTACTGAATGGAATGTATTTTTAAGAGAATAAAGTCTATTTTTTTGTATTTTAAAGATGGGGGGCTAGGAAGATAGATAGCCATTAACTTTATGCATGATAGGCTCCTTTGCTGGGGGCATCCATTCTGGTCCAGTTAGGCAGGTACCCCAGCCTCACCCTTATTCCTTGGAGTCTAGGTGCAGCAGCTTCTACATTCTTGCTCCGAGCACGGGACCAGAGAGGCCAGAACCTGCCTCTGGAAAGCAGGGTGCAGCCACCTGTAGTGGCTCAGGGCTCCTTGGGTGCATGTTTGTAGCTGAAGCTGCCTGTCTGCATGTGTCCTTCGGCTCTAATGCTCTGTTGGCTCTACAGCACAATATGTAACCAATAAAGCTCCCTCGTTTCCATATGCTCCTTGTGAGTCTGATGTCAGTTTTGTTATTTCATTGGTGCCGATGATGGTAAGAGCAAGGCTCTACAGCTACTTTTGCTACAATTTTTTTGGCTTATCACAAAAAATCATCTTTCTCTTATGGTATAGGCATCTTCCCACCCCAAAGGCACCACCAATTAGATCAGACCATGTTATGGCAGAGCTGAGGTTGGATCTAGGGTGGGCGTCCTTCACAGCCAAGCACATCCCACTGTGGTGCTTCTCACCTTTCCACCCGTATTTTTTAGTGAATTCTTTATTCTTAATACTAGGGAAGGACCTCGCCCACCCATCAAACCCCAATCTCAATATGTTGCTCAACAAAACTTCAGGGCTGGTTGTGGTGGCACAGGCTTTAAGCACATTGTGCAGGAGGATTGAGTTCCAGTCCAGCCTGGACTACACTTGCAAAACCTTGGTCTCAAGACAAAACTTCATTTAAATTGTCAGGGCCCTCAGTAGGAAAACTAATCCTTTACAGATACTGTGTTAAGGATTTGTGAAAGTGGGTTTTAAGTGCAAACACAAGCTAGCCTTACAGATGGAGAGTGAGTTCAACTATAGGCTGGGGAGATGGCTCAGTGGGTAAAGTGCTTGCTGCACCCATGCGAGTTACCTGAGTTTGGATCTCTGCACTGGGAACACAGAGACCTCCAGTGGAGAATAGCTAAGGAAGACAACCCAACATGCATGTTCATATGCTCACACATCACACAAAAATTTTTTTTGAGAAAATAGAGGTCAGTGCAGTGGAGGACCTCTGGCCTCATTTCTCTCTTTTATATAGACATCCTTAAACATGGAAAAATGCAGATTCTACTGCTATCAGGTAAATAGATAACACCCCCTTCCTCATAAAGATGGAATTTTATATGAAGTTTTATTCTCAAAATATATTAAAAACAAAACCCAAACACTAAGAAACTTAAGATGCTTTCTCACAGCACTTGCTTGCCTCGGTCTTGAAGAACATAACTCCAAAATAATGGGTGTTTCCTCTCTGCTGTCAGTCAAAGGAGCCAGCCTCTGCTGTCAAGTCAGGAGCCCCAGCAACTGATGAGGCAACACCGGCATGGAGTTCCTCAGTGGGATCTAGTATTGCTAGAGGAGCTTGCTTACATGGCAGAAGGCACCTCTGGCCTCTTCCTTCAGAATACGTCTGCCTCACATGCTCGGGGACTGCTGTGCAGGGACACTTGGGGTGGCCTGGCGAGGCAGGGTGTACATGGCTCCCAAGAACTGGTCTGCAATCCTTCCTGCTTCTCGCAACCCACTCAGCAAAGCACCATGGACTGTAGCTGGGTAGTTCCGGATTGTATGTTCTCCCGCAAAGAAGAGTCGTGGGATTGGCTAGTTCAGGGGGAAAAAAAGAATTTATTCGTTAATATAAATTTTATGTTTTAATTTATATAAACTATATAAATTTATTCTTAAATCACCAAACTCCTTTTGCCCTTTTAAAGACCCGCTCACCAGCACTCAGAATTCTAGTTTTCTTTACCTCCCTTCATGCCAAGACTTGAGTAGGCAGGGGATCCTAAGAACTGAACCCCTGAGATTTAGAGTACTTCTTCAGAAACCCTTTGGCCTTTCAGTTTGGCTAGACTGTTTCTTGGAGGATGCCTTAGAAGGCTCTAAATCACAAGACGAGATACACTTTAGGGCTTTGGAAGGGTGGAAACTGAGGAAGGAGAAAAATGCTAACTTGTATGTACTTGGGACTCTTACATTTTGAAATTCCAGATGTGTGTACCACGTTATGAATCTGGCTTTACATAGGCACTGGGGAACTGAACCTGGATGGCCAGGTTTTACAAGCAAGTGCCCCAACCGCTGAGCCAATGGCTGGACTAATTCTTCCATTTTGAATGCATACATTTTACAAAGTCAAATTTTAAGAAATCAGACATAATAGTACTGTGCTGGCAGCTGAATGGGTCAAACTAAACAACTACTAAAATCTGAAGCCAATGACATCATTTCTACCAAGATCCTGGGCTTTTCTTAAATGGGTCAGCTGTAGCTGTGCAGTTTCTTACCTGTGGAGCACCTGGAATTGAGGGTCCAGGAGTGATTGGCTGGGCCATTAAGTCATAGTCATTTCCAGACGATCCTGCAGCTACATAGGAATAGGAGCCCCGGGCCCATGGATCAGCACGCCAGCGAGACACCACAGTTTCCTTAGGCTACAGGGAAAACCATAAGCACAAGTCATGACCACAGGACAACTAGTCATCTCTGAAAGGTGGGCAAGACACATGAGAGAAGCATAGAAATGAAAGTCAGGTGACTGATACTGCTGTGCTGAGATGCACTGAGGCCCAAAGAGCAGAAGCTTCCACACAGCCTCCTCTAAATGGACCTAGATCCATATAGCACTTGGCCTTTCTTGTATAAAGTCACATGTAATTTACCTCTTCTCCTTTAAGAGATGACTGTATTCTAGTACTGCAACTGGCCTAAAGAATGGATAGTAGTAGCAGGCAGTGAGAAACCTAGATCATGTCCTGCAGGCTTTTCTGAATGTTTCCATCTCCAAATGTCACAATCACGTAAACTGTATAAGCCTGTCTTCTGAAATATAAAGTGTCGGCCGGGCGTGGTGGCGCACGCCTTTAATCCCAGCACTCGGGAGGCAGAGGTAGGAGGATTGCCATGAGTTCGAGGCCACCCTGAGACTACATAGTGAATTCCAGGTCAGCCTGGGCTAGAGTGAGACCCTACCTCGAAAAACCAAAAAAAAAAAAAAAAAAAAAGTGTCTTGCCCAATACCTCAAACTGTCCAAACCCTAGTTTAGTCTCAAGCTGAAACTTTGGGTACCCACTTACGTACCTGGGGCACTGCACTGCTACCAAAAATTCCTTTGAGAATGGCCAAGCACCGGCCCACTATTACATCATCACTTATGTTCTCCATGATGCCAGCAGCTTCTCCTGCCACCAAGGCCAGCAGTATCGGAGCTAGGAAGACAGAAAAGACAATTCCAGGTTTCCCTTTATTAAAGTGTTTTCTCAAACAGCAAACTTCTGTCAGGTGTCACCTTATAGGGGCTGTGAAAACAGATGAGTCATGTAGCACCACATCAGTGTTTGGGAACAAGTTGTTTCAGAACTCTGTCCCTCGAATTGGTGATTCACAAGCATGTCGCTGCCTATGATGTCACAGAAATCAAAAGGAAAACATCTTAGTTTAGGCATAGAATTCTTAATGCTGACTACGTCTCCACAGCAATGACTATTTCCGGTTTTTGCTAGCACAGGCCAATCCACACTCATTGTCGCCTTCAGTCACCCATCTGCTGAATATTTATGCAATAGGCTTACCTGACAGGCACAGGGCTAGCTAGGATTTAGGATATGGAAGATTAAAAACTCCACTAGAGCAGCAGGAAAGTAAGTACACACAACTGTGAAGTGTGATAAAGCTATAAAAATACATGACACCAGAAAAATATAGGAACTTCATTTAGTCTCCAGGCAGCAGGGGCACATATGTGTATGCTTATTTACCCGCTACCCCAGATGTGAGTGCTGAGTAAGCCAGGTTGGGAAGGAAGGGATGAGCATGTAGAAGGCAGCATGGCACATCTAGGATTTGAGAGCAGACAGTCCCTAGAGCTGGAGAGGGAATGGACACAGAAGAGCTAGATTATGAGAGTGAGTAGGGGCCATCAGCATTAAGCCTATGCCCTGGGCAAGGCTGCTCAAGATAAGTCTATTACTCATTCTCTTTCTAGAGTGAGGGGAGTCAAACAGACTTTAAGAGATGACCAATTGCAAAAACAATGAGACAGGATATAGGAACACACAAACCACATTTTAAGAGACACCATCAAAGGTTTAGGGGAATGTTGGATGGAACAGCCTGAGAATGAGGAATGTAAGTTCCCCCTTCCAGGAAGACACTAGGTCACAGTCCCTTTTGGATGAGATGGTTATTTTTATCGCTCTCTTCCTAACAGCTTAAAGGAATTTTAGTAGTTGCTTATTATGAGTGAAGTTCAAGTTCCTGAAGAGTGGGGAATAGTGAAACTAGAAGGCAGTTACCTTTATACAGGTTCCAGAAGAGAAAAAGCTCGCCCCTGCTAGCAGTCGTACTACCAACGTGCCCGAACAAATTGACACTTGGATCCCAGAATACACGGTCAAAACACAACACCACCTACAACAGGAAGGGAGCACATGAGCTGGTGGATAGGTCTCAGATGAGCTGGCATCACTGTGACCTAATAGGAAATACTTCTTTCTTGTATTTATTAACAGCTTCTCGGTTTCAATGTAAAATCACAAATCCCTATTAGATTATTTATGAAGCCATTTATGACCTTGTAGGCTGGCAGGTGTGTGGGGGGGGGCGTTACAAAATGACCTAGTACCAACTGCCAGGCCACAGGCCTGGGACCAGACAGCTGAGAGCACAGGGAGGTGCTGCCCACCAGGGTAACAGGGGACCTAGAGCACGTCACCTTGTTAAGGTTGCCAAATCCCATCCTTTGGACTGCAGATGTTTTCCACTCAGGAAGAGGTGGCACAAACTGAACGGCTGGGGGCTGCTGCTTCAACACACCCAGGGGAAGGGTACAGAGAACTGCATCACACTTATAAATAAAGGTCTGACTTGTGGAGCGTGTGTTCACAGCAATCACTTCACATCCTGGAGGGGGTAGTGGGAAAAGACTTTATTGGTGATGAGGATGGCATTGATGAGGACATTGAACATGTACTACACAACAGGAACTATTTAGCTCCATATCTAAGATAAAGTACTATTATCTTCATTTTTCAAGAAGATACAAGAAAGGAAGGGGTTAAGAGATGGCTCAGCAGTTAAAGGCACTTGCTTACAAAGCCTAATGGCCTGCGTATGATTTCCCAGTACCCACATAAAACCAGATGTACAAAGTGGTACATGAATCTGGAGTTTGTTTGGAGTGGCAAAAAGATCCAAGTGTGCCCATTCCTTCTCTCCTTCCCTCTTCTCTCTCCTTGCAAAAAAAAAAAAAAATTATATATATATAAAAAAAGGAAGAGGTAAGTGAGCCTAAAGTTGCAGAGGTAAGATACTGCCTAGATTTTAAACCCTCGGAATCAACATCAAATCCTTAACAGTCGTGTTCCCCTCCCCCCCATCTCCACACAGCAGATCTGCTGGACTAATGAAAGGTTATTATCAATATCCAAAATCAGGACTAAAGTGTCTGTCCCAAATGAACCAATTTCTTTCCACTGTGGTTAGCTGCTCACTAAGAATGACTACCTGGGACTGTGCACAATCTAGGGACATAGCCTCAAACTGTGAAACATGCTTGTCAGAATATGAATGAACTCTAAGTTGACCTCAGATATATTATCACTCACTTTACTCAACTTGTTTTTGTTTTGCAAGGTAGGGTCTCACTCTAGCCCAGGCTGACCTTGAATTCACTATGTAGTCTCAGGGTGTCTTTGAACTCATAGTGATCCTCCTACCTCTGCCTCCCGAGTGCTGGGATTAAAGCATGTGCCACTAAGCCTGGCTCACTTTTTTTTTTTTTAAACCAGGAAACACAGCTTTATTTGGAGTGAAAGCTGGAGGGAGAGTAGTACCTGCCATAGCACACTGAACTAAGGATTAGATTAGGTTCCAAAAGAGCAAATCAACCAAGTGGATTCCATTTCCCACCAGCCTTGCAGTTAATGCAATCAATAAAAGGCCTGCCACTAAATCTCTACAATCACACACACACACAAAAACAGGATTTTCATAGTAAAACTTTCCACAAATCTTCCCAACTCCAAGTATTATAAAGGAAAGGGGGAAAAGGTCACATTTACAGATCTCAAACTTGCCTTCATCATTTAGCTCACAGGTCTCACCATCTTTAAAAGATACCTCCCCTACCAAACTTCATCTACAAGAGCTATGAGGCAGGGAGCAGGGAGCCTTTGCTGGCCCATGGTAATCCTCTTCCCAATTCTCCCTAGCTAGTCAGGGCTGAACAGTAGAAAGCACAGGTGGGGGTGGGGCAGGGAACAGAGGGCTAATTCCCCCCAATTACAACAAGGCAGCTGAGGCTTGATGGGAGAGCAGAACTGGTGAGACTTGAGGGGAGGAGGGTCCAGGCCCTGAATTCAGTCAGAATCACTGCTGGAAGAGGAGAAAGAGCAGGAATGCTTGCCATGCTTGTGTTTGTGCATCTTTTTATGAGCTTTCTTCACTTTTTTCCCACATCTTCTTGTCCATCACCATTCCTGGGCCTATCATGCCAGGAGCCAGAGGATTTGCAGGGCACATGCCAGGAGCAGGTGGTGGATAAGGGGGAGGGTAGGGACCTGAGGGCTGGTATCCTGGACACCCTGGCTGTGGCATGGGACAAGGGGGCCTGCATGGAGGGAAAGCTGGATTCCCATGGAGAGGTCCTGGGGGAGTGGGACAAGGGCCAGAAGGAAAGGCCGGATAGACAGGTGGTGGGTAGGCAGGATTGGGATTTCCAGGGCATCCGGCTGGGGGAGGATATGGATTTGGCCCTACATTGGGATTCCACATGTTCAACTGTTTGCTAAGGCCTTTCCAGGGGCGTCGAGCAGGACCCATCCTTCCTCCCAAACCCCGACTCTCGCCTGCATCGTGGTCACCCCCACCTTGGGCCTTGGCACTGCCTCACTTTGTGTTTTTAAAGGAATCTGCCTTAATGTGAGTAGTAGTACATGCCCATTTTCTGTGGATACAGTTTTAGGGAAATGGCACTGTAGTTTGGCTCACTGTTCTCCTCTAAAAGCTGTGAAGCTTCTAGTACCAGCCTGGGATGAGAATTGCACACAACATTCCAGGAAAAGGACTGCACAGATTGAGATTGGCGGCTCCACCTCCACACGTGCCAGGACATGAGCCTTAGGAGGGGAGTTCAAAACTATCAATACCACATTGGTGGGCAACAGGTTCTCTCTCCATACCATGTGCTCTGAAACCTATCCCCCCTCGGGAATCCCAGGGTAATTCCATATCTCAAGTTGACTGACTAGCATGACTATTCCAGAATGAAGCACAGCCTAAACAAACGAGCCCTCAACAACAGTCAGAAGGGGTTCAAAGAGCCCTAATTGGTGGCTGAGGCCTGATCCACAGAGTGAGTTCCATATCAGTCTGGGCTACAGTGAGTCCCTGTCTTAAAAAAAAGTCCAGAAGGACTCCAAAGACCAAGAAGCTAATGGTGAAATGTTAAGAGGTAGCATGCCCCCCGCCCCCCACAAGCACAGAGGTACAACTCCTGGTATTTATAACTAGCAAAATCAGACTCAAGCTCACTGTTATTGCAACACTATTCTAGCACATACACAAACTGGAGAAACTAAAACTTGCCCTATTTTATGACTTATAAAATGAGGGGAAAGTCTCCATCTTTTGCTCTAAGAGCCATCATTTACCAAACACTTTAAGTCCTGATGCAGGACATACTCAACAAAAGGGGAATCTGATTTCAGGGGAGGTGCTCTGCCTTCCCTATAGAGCAGGAACGTACCTGAGGCCGTGTAGCGAACCTGTCGTACTGCTGTATTCAGCTTGATGTCCAGGCCTTCGGCTAAAGCCACAGGCACACATGAGTAGCCGTTCCTCACTGTCAAGTGGCTACCAGTAAACTCAAAGTCATCATCCTAACAAGGAGACAGGAAGACCCATCACTATGTGTTCTTGATTTACACTATTTACACCGAGCTCTGCAATGGTGTGGAAACACACCAGCCTGCAGAAGTCTGTGTTTTACAGCAGCCTTAAATGACTAGTACTCTAGTCTATGAAGAAAAAAAATAAACACCTGCCAAGCCCCTAAGCTCAGGGCAGCAGGATTAAGGGAGTTTCTCCTTTCCCTATTTCTTAAAAAAATATTTATTTGAGGGAGGGAGAGAGAGAATGGGTACACCAGGGCCTCCAGCCATTGCAAATGAACTCCAGACACATGTGCCACTTTGTGCATCTGGCTTTATGTGGGTACTAGGGAATGGAACTCGGGTCCTTCTGCTTTGCAGGCAAGTGCCTTAATTGCTAAGCCATCTCTCCAGCCCTCCCTAGTTTTTAACAGTCCTATACCACTAAGTGCAGAACTAGGGTCAGCAACAAGAGAAAACAAGACAAAACAAAACCCCACAAAGCAGCACAAAGTCGAAGCTTAATAAAGAGAGTTTCTAGGACTTGCTCTTTGTGTGTGTACAAGTGCACACATGAATATGGAGGTCAGAGGTTGAGGCTTGTGGCTCATGACTAAGCAAGCTTGGCTAATCAAGTTATTGTCTTAAAAACGTATGAATTTCACTGTATGCAAACACCATTTCCCACTAAAGCATGCTCTCTCCCCCCCCCACACAGTATTCAAGAGTCCCTTCAAGTATGTGCAACACAATAAATGATAAAGGAATTTTACCTGATCCCAGTGCTTGAGTGAGAGGGTAGAGAGAGGTGTGGCATTAGCAAATTCAAGATTTGCAAAATGCCAGTCAAGTATCTGTCTGTCTCTTGATGAAAGGTACACATCACTGAAAAATAACAAACGGGAATGCAGTGTTAATGGCACACACTGCTGCTATTCTCAGAGTTGATGTGGAGGATCTAGCCAATGTCAACTTTTAAGCAAGATAAAGGGACTATGTTTCAGGTGAAGAAATTGTGTCTGAAGTCAGAAAGCAGGATCCTATCTGTATTAACTATCTTACTTTAGACCAAATGCCCAGCCTTTTTTTTTTGGGGGGGGGGGGGAGGAGAGGAGAGGGAAGACTCCATTGGTCTGAAAAAAATATTTCTTCATATTAAGAAATTTTTATCCTTTGTCCATTATAAAGGCTAGCCTTGTATTTGAAATGAGCACAGGCTTTATTTAAGGAGGGAACAAGGACAAATGCACCTGGAGCACAGCAGCAATGGAAACAGGATGATATATTCCTAGTCCCCAAAATCTTAGTTATCTTGTTTTTAAATTTAAAACCACACTAAAGAAAGAATTTGCATTTATTATACCTTCATCTCAATAAGGGCAAAAGGCTCTCTTTTCAAAGAAAGTCTGTTTAGATACTAAAATGTTAAGAGTAGAGGATTTACAATCTTGACGTCGCCCTCTGCTGTTCTTTTCCAGTCATTACACAATTTAAATATAAACAATAGCTCACTGTGCTCTATCATTTCCTTCTGAACTAAAAAAAAAAAAAAAAAAAAAAAAAAAAAATCAAGCAGCCAAAGCGATCCCTTTGAAAGTTGTTTCTCTTACCTTGGGGGATTGGCTTCCAATTCTTGAAGTTTTTCTTCTAGTTTTCCTTGTGTTTCAGCTAACTCGTCATATTCCTGACAGAATTTTAAAAATTAAATGAATGTGATTCATCCTGAAAGGTCAGATATATATCTGTCTTACTGTACTTTATTTCTTGCTCAGGTCATGTGTAGAAGGTGTGGCTCAACCTGAAGCCAAGGTCAGAGCTCAGAGATTTTTTGATCTTGGAGGCAAGTTATGAGTCTGGGATAAGATGGGGGCAGAGGAGAGTATGCAGAGCAAGGGGAGAAGGCAAAAACATACTAGAAGTGTGCTACAAAACAAAGATGGAAACTCAGCTACCGTTTCCTGCACTAGATGTCTAGGATACAGTAACTATTTATGCTTCATAATTATTATGCAAGTTAAGTATTATTAACACCATGTTACAGATGAGCTGATTAAGGAGTCCAAGGAAACAGGACTAGGAGACACCATGTAAGTGATTTAAACCAGACCTCTGACTTTAAATTGATCTCTATATTCATTACCATATGTTCAGCTGCCAGAGGAATAAAACTCAAACCACACTAACCCCTTCAATGGCTCTTTGGGCACTAAATTCTACTACAGGCACCTGCAATTGGCTAGTGCTCTTTTCTCAATTATCTCAGCTCCACACTACTTTTCCCACCTCCCTGAGGTAGGGTCTCACTCTAGCCCAGACCAACCTGGAATTCACTATGTAGTCTCAGGCTGGCCTCAGACTCAGAGATCCTCTTACCTCTGCCTCCTGAGTGCTGGGATTAAAGACGTACACCACCACACCCGGCCTCTACACTACTTTTAAGGGACTGCAAGCATAACTTTAGGGAGGCAGGTATGACACAGCACACCTTGCAAAGGGCAGTCAGGTCCCGATGCTTGCTCTTCACTAAGAACTCAGCGGTGATATCTCTGGGTGGCTTTACTTCCGACGCTTCTTTATATTGCTGATGGAGTTCTTTAATTTTCTCCTTCAAATTTACCATCTAAGATAGAAAAGTACAAATTTATGACTTCAGAGAATGCAATCCATCCCCAATTAACATGTACTCTTGGCTTTGGCTTCTCAAGCACAGTCATTAGAATTTCTAAATATCTGTTCTATCTGATGCCATTGGTGGGGTGCAAAGATGGCTTTGAATTTACCATCTCCTGCCTCATCCCCCAGAGTGCTGGGATTACAGGAGTTTACCACCTCACCTGGCTTTTTTTTTTTAAATATGTAAAAGGGGGCTGGAGAGATTGCTCAGCGATTAAGGCACTTGCCTCCAGTGCCTAAGGCCCTGTGTTCAATTCCCCAGTGCCCACATAGGCCAGACCCACAGGGTGGTGGCCCTGGTACGTTCTCTCTCTCTCTCTCTCTCTCTCTCTCTGCTTGAAAATGAATAAATAAAATATTTTTAAAAATATGTAAAAGGTTAAATTATCACTTAAAGAACCTTATGGGATCATCATTAATGTTAGTTTTCCAGGTACTGACAGCGCCCTGAGGATTTGGGGGTTTTAGGACCTGGGCCTGGCCTGCAGGTATCCCTCAGTTGGCAATCCTCCAACCACTCTTCTCCCCATATTCTCAAGGCGAGCTGGATGAAATGACGCAGAGTGAGAGCGAGGCAGGAGGTCTGGTCACAGGCATTCTCAGGGTTGCACAGAAAGCACCCAACCCTACTCTCCAGGCTTTCTCCCTACACTGATATGCCTGCAGCGGCTGGTAGGATGAGGAGAAACCAATGACAGAATTTCAATGGATGGCAACCTAAAGCCCAGAGGACAGGGGTAGAGAAGAGTTGTCAGCCAGTTAGGAAGGGAGGGTGTGGATGTTGCCACCTTGAGAAGTAATTATGGCAATGAACTGGGTCTAATTTGTTGGTCTTTATCAACGGCCCCACAATAGCTGATCCCTAATCCCAGAATTCAGTAGGAAGAACCAGGCCTACTAAATGGAGCCAGAAAGAAAGATGACCCAATCCAGTAACAATTGTGCATACCATTTTTACTAGTCATTATTCCCTCCCCCCCTTTTTTTTTGAGGTAGGGTCTTGTTCTATCCCAGACTGACCTGGAATTTAAATTCACTATGTAGTAGGTGGCAATCCTCCTACCTTCCGAGGGCTGGGATTAAAGGCATGACCCCACACCCTGCTAGTCATTATTTTCTTACGAATAAAAGAATATAGCTATGCAGTGCTTCCCTTCATGGAAATAAAGTCCCAGAAATACCTTCAGCATATTTATTTATATTTTTTGGTTTTTCAAGGTAGAATCTCCTAGCCTAGGCCGACCTGGAACTTACTCTGTAGTCCCAGGCTAGGCTTGAACTTGAACTCAAGGTGATCCTCTTACCTCACCCTCCCAAGTGTTGGGATTAAAGAGCTGCTTTTAGCATTTCTAAATTAAAGGATTTCACCCCCCCCAATTTTACTTTTTTTTAAGCTGTGAAGGAAAAACACGTGTAGAACTCTACCTTATTAAGAAGTTCTTTCAGTTCTTCCTGAGTCTTCACTATCTTCTTCCAATGTTCAATCTGCTCATCTTTGACATGCTTTTCCTGTAACCTGTGGGAAACAACATGTATGTATGTATGCCCCAGCCACAGAACCAACCCTCAAAGCATGAGACAGTCACACAGCAAAAACAATCGAAGGCAGTAAAGCCCTCTGAATATTTATTTCTTTGAAAAAAACTTTATTTGAGAGAAACAGATCAGGCACACCAGCGCTTCTTGCCACTATAAACTAACTTCAGATGCTACTTTGTGTGTCTGTCTTTACATGGGTACTGGAGAATTGAACCCAGGGAGTCAGACTTTACAAGCAAGTGCTTTTAACTAAAGCGACATCTCTCCAGCCGATGAATACCTTTTATTTATGAACAAGAGAGATGGCTGGTGGCATCTGTTACCTAGTATATGTTAAATACACTAACAATGCCATAAAAGCAGTAGATTTTAGAATTGAAAGGGAACTTGAAGATCCTATAATTGCTTAAAATATTTTTACTTAAGGTATTAAAAATTTCCTAAGAAAATATATAAGAGCCAGTTCAAATAAGACTTCAGGAAAATGAAACAGAAACAGCCAATTTGTCAATAGAATTCACTGTATGACAAAGCAATATCAAAGTACTTACTGAATGACAACTTCCAATGCCTGGCCAAGGGACACAGGCTTATTATTGAGGACATTGAAGTCTAGTTGATGACTAAGGTAAGATGTGGCTTCTAGCAACCGGTTAAATTCTTGCTCTACCATTTCATCTTTCTCTTTAGGAACCTGAAAATCCGAAGTATAGCAGAGTTGGCCCTTATAAAACTAAGCATAACCCTCCATGAAGACACAAATGTTCCACAGTTTTACAGGTCAAAATATGTATCTCAAAGGAAAAACCTTTGAGGGCAATGATTTTGCTTTTTTTCTATGAAGTGGTTAAGCCCATTTAAATGAAATATGAAATGTCTTTCCCTCTTCTCCCACTTGTTCCCTCAGAGCTGGGACTCCACCTACACCAATAGCCACAAGATTTGCATTGGTGCTAGCTCCAGTTACATGAAGCACAAGGGACACTGAGCTGACATGCACTGAGTTGAGCTGGGCTGACATGCAAATGACACACTAGAGTCCTGGAGAACAAAAACTATGTTCACACACCTGAAGATCATCTGGAAACAGGCCAGGATAAGAAAAGCCCAATTTATCTGCTTCCTCTAAAAGATGACAAATTTCTAGGGGCAATAGGGAAGAAGTGAAATCCATGTCTATCAGAACACACAGCTACCTTTACTCTTCTGCAAAGTAATGATGGCTTATGGCAACAGTAACTTCAGACCTAAATGCCAACACTCAGACTGTGAGTGACGCAGCCATTAGGTCTGGCTCCTTACTGTGTGCTGGAAGGGACAGATTAGGGCAAAGCAGTCCTCAAGTTACAAACCATGCCCCGTGGCCCACTGACACCATTAGTTCATTAACACCATCATTGTTACTGCTTCATTGTGCCCCACAGTAAACTATCTGCAATCCTACTGCTCAATTCACATAGCAGCAAGAGGCAGAAAAAGCCCGTGTAAGGCAAACATCTCTTGCTAGAAGCTGGGCACTGAATAGGAAATGGGATTCAAAACATGGAATTTCACTTTACAATCAGCCTAAAATCAGTAACAAGAAAAACTCTCAAGTAAGTTCTAGTGAACACCATCGGGGATAACCACTGAGAAGATTGTTACTGTAAGATACTACCCTGCACTGGAAACACTATCGTTCTGCCCTTGAAATTCATAGACGAGTCAAATACTTGCCCCTACTTCTCACTGATCACAAACAGGTAACTCCATGAATCAGACCACCGTGTGACAAAAAGCATTTGGTAGGAAAGTGTAACACATGCACTGGGAAGAAAGGGAGGAGGAGTCCAGCAGCTGTTTTGGATCAGAACCCTGCTGGATGCCTCAGGATCCAAGTCTACACATGGGAGAGAGGAGGCTATCATGGTGGACAAGAGTCACCCTCAATCCAAAGGAAATCTCAACTCTTAATCGCAGAGAGTCAGCCTTTGTATGCTTGGTGAGATTTTTAAATTAGGGTGGTCCCAGGATCTAGTGGATCACAAGCATCTGGCCCACTCATCTCCACAGCAGAAAGGAGATTCTTGATGGCCTTTGATGCTGTCTGAAGCTACGAGAGCTGGTGAAACAGATTCCCTCATCAAGAATTCCATGCACTTTCTCATCAATTACTTTTCCTCACTGATGTGATGGTCATATACAACACAGTCCAAAATAAAATTCTGCCCCCGAAATGCTATTTGCTGTGCAACCCCTACAAAAGACAGTGCTAGCTGTCAAAAAAAGTAAAGAACTACATTTCAATATGAAATCTACAGTCGTGCAATGTTAGCTGATCATGGATATAGGGTGCAAGACTGCTTTTACTGAGTATGCCAAGGTGATATTTCTATGTGTGCCTCACAAGATGCTCAGCAGCAAGAGGGACTAGATCACATGTGCCTCTACCACAGGGCAGAATGTGCCAGCATACAAGAAGGCAAATGGGACAGATTAAAGCTCTTCTAATGCCAACCAGATGGCTTGCTTCAGACAAGCTTTAATCTTTGTGGTTAGGGTGACAGTCACATAGGGGAGTTCAGACTGAGAAAGTAGGCAGCACTCAGGTTCAGTGACTGGGCCTTAGGATATGTGGTAGAGAAATATTTAAATGGACACTGTCAAGGTTAGAGGGACCAAATTGACCTTTTGTTTCTTCCCTCTATTTTTTGAGCAGCCTGCTTAATTTGTGACCCTCCCTTTTCCAACCCACACTCCCCACCAAAGGGGAAAAAAAAAACAAACTGACATTTTACATGCTTTCAATGACAAAAACTCAAACGCACCAGCCCAACATATAGGTGCAACTCTACAACAACAAACCAGGGTGAATGCATGATGGAGAGGATCTTTGAAAGGAAACGACTTAAGTGTTAAGCTTTTGATGGGTTGTTGTAAACAGTGAAGAAAATGATTTGAAAAATTATGAAAAAAATACCTTGACAGTGTCCTTTTAACCAGTGCAGCACAGGGAGAAATAAACTGTAAATAACAGCCCAACAGCCACGTCAAGTTTAGTTTGTACGATAGCAGTAAAAATCGAGGCTTTAAACACATAGCATGACAGAAGCATTGTTAGCTCAGAAGCTGCAACCACCAGAGAAATAAGAAACAGACTATACAAAAACTAAAATGGGAAAGTCAAGGCATAGAATGGCCAAAAGGAAGGCAGTTTAAAAAAGGCAGTGGCAGGGTGGTGATGGTCAGAAAGCAGTGAGGAGTAAAAGCAAAACTCAATAAGAGAGAAAGAATAAACATAAAAACAGTAATTACAAAATCAAATAAAACTCAAACTGAAAGAGCTCTGCCATGTTTGACACCAGATGACAGGCCTGCATGTCAAGCACCCCACTCAGACGCAAGGCTCAGCTCTATGAGGTGAGGCTATGTGAGTCAGTTAGCAACCAGGCCCATCCATTTTCTGCCTAGGTAAGCAATTTCAGAGATCGATGCTGGTGTTGCAAATACACCCATTAACCTTAACTTTTCAACTGGAAATTTCAGGAGCATTTGAAAAAAAAAAAGGTAAATAACATATTTGTTCACTGGAAAAGTAATACTGACTAGGAAAAAAAATGTTTTTAAATACATTTAAATCTTGAATCCATTTCTAAAAGCAAGCTAGTTAGAAATGTTCTCTTGCACATATCCAAATAATGAAAAGAACTCTAGCAAATGACTACCGTAAGCACTCCCAAACTATCTGTGTTTTAGGGTCTTTTCTTTTCCCTTGGTGAGAACCCTTGAACCTGTTTTACAAATGGAAAACTAAGATAAAAGGAGTTAAATACTGGTAATCTCTAAACACAAGTTATAATGATTTTAATTTTACTTGACCTAAGTAAGGTCTTAAGATTACATCCTGAGAAAGTAACTCACCATTTCTACATTAAGACATAGTAAGAACTTGTAGTAGAAAACTAAGAGGCATTTCGGGCTGGAGAGATGGCTCAGCGGTTAAGGCACTTGCCTCTAGTGCCTAAGGCCCTGGGTTCAATTCCCCAGGACCCACATAAGCCAGATTACAAGGTGTTGGTCCTGATGCATTCTCATTCTCTCTCTCTCTCTCTCTCTCTCTCTCTCTCTCTCTCTCCCTATCTCTATCTCTCTCTGCTTGAAAATGAATAAATAAAATATTAAAAAAAAAAAAAGAAAACTAAGAGGCATTTGGAGAAGGATCAATAATACAGGTCATTTTAACATTGCAAACAAAAAGGATGTCACTTTAGACAGATTTTTTTAAATTGTGATTTTTCAAAGCTAATTTTATTTCTCAATAAAATGTCAGGTAAATAGCACCTTTTAAACCCCTAAGAGAATTTGATGAGCCTCATCGTTCTAGAGCTCAATTGTATGTTGGTGGTTAAGACTGTATGAGACATCCATTAACAGGGTCACTGGAGAGGAAGCCTGTGTCTAGCTCATATGGATCAGCTTTTCTGGACCCCATAGAAGTAATCTTAACACAAGGACAGCCTTCCTTAGCTCTGCCTCTGGTTCCATCTATCACCACAGGTTCTGTAAATCTTTAAACTCTGATGTCTATCTTACTACATGTCTTCACAAGCTCTCTAGCATAAATGCAGAAGGGATGAGTTAAGCATAGCCAACACTCCAGATACACAAAGTTCTGAGATCTACCCAGATCCTTAAGAAGAATCATACTTTGAAAAAGTGGAAATAGTTAACCCCACCAATCCTCATCTAGCAATTCTAGAATTATGGCAACATGGAAGACTAAAGCTAATTTTTCTGCTAAGGTCTGGATGAAAAAATTCACATCTGAAGAGACTCTGGTTGAAATCTGCTCAATCAATCAAGGGACATGAGAAGCAACTATTATCCTTAGAGAGATATACAATAACAGAAATAAAATGCACTATGGGTCTGTAAGTGGGAATGGTGGCTCTCCCCACTACTGCAATTAACTCCTAGAACTTGCCCAGGATATAAACATCTGGTTTGTTTACAGCAGCACTTGCACAAGGGTGTATGGACAGCACAACATGTCTACTTCATTCAGGCAGTTGGTAGCTCACAGTATAGGTGCTCAGTAAGTTCTAAAAGGAGCAGTTCAGTATTATCACTATATTTGAGGGGGGAAAATACTATTTGGAACTTCAGGATGATCAAGAAAGGCAGAAATATTTAATTTATAAAAAGCAGGGATTAGCAGTCATGATACGTTTTTGCTTCTTTGAGATGGGGTCTCACTCTGTAGTCCAGGCTGGCCCACAGTGATCCTCTCGCTTAGCCTCCCAAGTGCTGAGATTAGAGGTTGAGCCACCACAACCTGCTGGCAGTTAAGATTTTAAATGCCTTTTTCTTACAGTGGTAGGGTCAAACCCAAGGCCTTATGTACACTAGGCAAGTGCTCTACCACTGAGCTATATCTCCAGACAAAAAAACTGCTATAAAGACCCTGAATATGTTTATTCAAAGGAAAATTAAAACCAAAACACTGTTTAAGCCTGTATCAAAAAACTATCCTAAGGCTGGGCATGGTGGTGCACGCCTTTAGTCCCAGCACTCAGGAGGCAGAGGTAGGAGGATTGCCGTGAGTTTGAGGCCACTCTGAGACTACATAGTAAATTATAAGTCAGCCTGGGCTAGAGCCAGACCCTACCTCAAAATAACCCCCCAAAAGGGAGGGGGGGCTGAACTGGATTCCCCAGCACCCATGTAAAGCAGATATACAAAGTGGTACATGAGCCTGTACCAAATACAAACATAGGGACTTATAAAAATCCTATACAGATCAAAGTTGAAAGACAACTAACGATTTTACCTGGAAAATATCTGTACATACAAAATGCTAAAAACCATGCCCTAGTTAACAACTATTTACTCAAGTGCTACTCAAAGGGCTGGTCCTCATGAGGTATGGAGCTCAAACCAAAGCATAAATTAATGTGATTTTTGTTGTTTGGTTTTTTAAATGTCTGTATATGTGAGTGTGTGTGAAGGCTGGAGGACAACCTCCTCAGGGCCACTATACCACTTTTGTGTTTTTTGAGACAGGGCCCCTCATTGGCCTGGGTCAATTAGGCTGGCCACTGGGCCCCAGGGATCCTCCCATCTTTATCACCTTAGTGCTGGAATTTTAAGTGAATGCTACCACACCTGGCTTTCTTCTTGGGTTCTGTGAGTCTGAACTTAGGTCCTCATGTTTACAAAGCAAGTCCTTTACTAACTCAGCTATCTCTAAAGAAGAGTGTGGTTACAAACTCATAACAGTCTACATTGGCAATGCCTGAGGGGAGTACTTACTAATCAGTCTGTCTAATAGCATGAAAGCACTAGTCGCAGTAGCTCTATTAGAAAGAATTTTCTCTTTAGTGTTGCTGTATTGCTTTCTCTCAGCTAGCTGCTACCTACCTCAAATACCATCTGATCCTGTCACTGACCCTGCTCTCAAACTTCTCAAGTTTCAATCTACCAATCAGCTTCAGTTTGGAAAGCAGTGACCCCCCCCCACACACACACAGCATGGCTCTGCCCTATACTGCAACTTGTCCCCCAGCCTCACCAGGATAAGCCCATCCTTTTTCATAGACCTCTCCTTCTACTTACACCTTCCTGTCTACTCAGTCTTTCCTTTCCACAACCACAGGCTAAATTCCTAACAGCCTCACAAATGTGTTCCCTCTCTTTCCCACACCCTTTTTTATGAAGCAGCCCATTCTTCTACCTAACCCTCAATCTGTCTCAATCTAGTGCTACTTATAAATTTACAGACAGGAAATAAGAGATAAAATTGGAAAAAAGGGGGTTCTTGGTTTTATCTATTTTTTAAATTACCCAAAGAATTGGGGGGAGGAATTCATGCACAAATACCACTAGATTGTAGCACGGGGCTTACTCTTCTATATCCTTTACTGATCTCTAGAATAACCCACAGAGGAAACTTTAAAATTAAACTCTACTTATTTTCTCTCTCTCTGTCAATCCACTTTGCTTATTCTTTCAAATGCCTCCCACAACCCATGGGAGGAAATATGGAACATGTTAGTGAACAAAACCTACGGTATTCATTCCCTGAAAGCCCATCTCTTTCTAGTAAGAACCCCATAAATGAAGGTGGACAGGATTAAGTAAGGAAGACTGGAGGCCATTATAAAAGATTCAAGAGTTGGGAAACTTGCCACTTTTAGTAATAGTAGCTAAGCTAATATATAACAAATCTCTCTTCCTCGAAACAGGAAGACAACAGTGTGCTATGGGCTCTTATCCTGTAAGGGAGGTGGTCAAATTTCTATGCAATAAACTTTTAAGGACTGGGGAGATGGCTCAGTGGTTAAAGGCACTTGCCTGCAAAGTCTGCCAGCCCAGATTCAATTCCCCAGCGCCCAAGTTAAAGCCAGACACAGAGTGGCACATGTGTCCAGAGTTTGCTTGCATACAGGAGGCCCTAGTATACCCATCCTCTCCCTCCCCACCCCCTCAAAGGAATAAATTTTTTTTTAAACTTTGAATTTAGCTGGGCGTGGTGGCGCACGCCTTTAATCCCAGCACTCGGGAGGCAGAGGTAGGAGGATTGCC
>PVHP010000642.1:70622-134655 GCA_004024765.1 Zapus hudsonius
CCAACTTTGAATTTTCCTCATTCCTATAAATCAGGAGTGACATAGGTTGCCTAAGCCTATCTTACGTGGTTCAACTACTCCCATTTCCCAGAGCAGTCAGCATGTTCTAGCTATTATTACAACGGAGAGGAAAGTTCCTACCTATGCATTTAGTAAGTGCTTGGTTATTCACAAGCCCATCATTAGCTTGAGTCTACAACACAGTGAAGTTATAAGGAGTATATGGAGCTGAAGCACACTATGGGAGGCACAATACAAAGAAATGAACAGTCAGGTTTCGATTCCACAGGTCTCTTGGAATGAGTGGCCAGAGCCAAATAAAAATATTAATTGTACAGCTAGCCTTCATTAATTACATGAAGATTAATGACTAAACAGACATGTAAATCTGCACATGTACCCTTTCTATATAGCTTAGAGTTAAGAAAATTAGAAAAGTGTCATATCATTTATCAATTTATATGTTCAGCATTATATATCATATGAACATAGATATTATATATGTTCAGCAATAAATTCCCCGCAAAGTGGTTTTCAACTGAACTAGAGAAATTTTGAAAAGCTCTGTTTGTCCTTAACTTACAGCTTGTCCGTTGGCTTCATAAAGCGGGCATTTTTGCTTGATCTTGGCCAGTTCCATATTAACTTGTTTGCTAACCACAGCCATGGGATTCCCTCCTAGAAAAAAACCTCAAACAAGTTCAGCATACCTATTTTAAAAAAATTCAAATTAAAAATTTTTACTCAAAATAAAAAATTTTCACAAAAGCCAGGTGTGGTGGTATACGCCTTCAATATTAGCATTTGGGAGGCAGAGGTGGGAGAATCTCTGAGAGTTTGAGGCCAGTCTGGGACTAGAGTCAGCCAGGGCCAGAGGAAGACCCTACTTTGAAAAAAATCAAAAGTTCACACCAGGCATCATGGTATAAGTTAGTAATTGTAGCACTTGAATGTGTGAAATAGAAGATCAAGTGTTCAAGTCCACAGTGGACTATGTCATGAGACCCTGTCTCAAAAAACCAAGGGCTGGCATGGAGCTTGCCTAGTTGGATCACCAACACTGCCAAAATCAAATAGAAAAGAATTTAGGGTGCCAATGACCCCCCCCCCCCACACACACACAAAAAGAAAAAAACACAGTAAAATGTAAAAGACAAGCATAAAGGAATTAAAAAAAGACACAATTCCATGAGTTAACATTAGACTATGCACACAAAAAGATCCTAACACATGCTATCTGATCTTTTCAACTTAGCACTATATTGTAAGCAGTATTTTATGTCACTAAGAACTTCTTAGAGGCTATAAAGGCCTCATTTACAATAATTTAATCTTCTAATTTGTGGCTTCTAATGCTGGGCCATTATAAACAATGTCATGTTAGAAATGTTCTAAACACAACACTGTCGGCTTATCTGTTTTCTTAGGATAATTTCCTAAAACTGGTATCAAGAAATCTGTATAATTTAAATTTTACACAGCCTTCAGAAAGACTGCTTAGCAATTTACCTCACACTAACATTAAAAAAAAAGTTCCTTCTATGATTTAATAAGGTCTGTCCTCTAGCCAGATGTGGTGGCAGAGGGAGGAGGATCTCAGTGAGCTGAAAGGAAGCCTGGAACTACAGAATGAGTTCCAGGTCAGCAAAACAAAACAACAACAAAAACAAAAACAGGCTAAAGTTTAAACTCCACTGAGATATTAAGAGAAAATCCCATTTTGGCATTTTAAGGCAAAACCTTGGGGAAGTGATAAGGATTAGATAAAGGTGAATTTCCCTCACTGAATCTTGATGCTTTTCAGACAGACAGGCAGACACCGAAGAAGGCAGAGACATGCACATTCCCTCTTTCTTGCCATGTAGCCTATTCCATCTCAGGACTTTGTCAATAAGAAAGCCATCACCAAATGTGCCCTTTTGACCAGGATTAGGAAACAAAGTATACCTGTTTGCAATATAATCCACTGTGTTTGTGAGTTTGTGTTAATGGCAAAAGAAAACTAACACAGCACCCTAAATAATATATTTTAAAATTGTTTCTATGGCTTTAAAAATGTAAACTCAATCATAATTTCATGATTTTATTCATTGTAGCATAAAACTAAGAATTACTTACCAAGACCTGTTACTACCATGGCTCCAAGATCAGCTACATAGTTTCCTTTTCGAAATGTAGCAACGCGTCCACCCACTCGATCCTGTTTTTTGGAAAACACATGGTCAAAGTCACCCATGGTTTTTAACCACAACAATTTAGTATACCAGGGTTAAAAAGAAAGGGTGTGGTGGTATACGCCTTTAATCTCAGGAGGCAAAGGTAGGAAGATTGCCATGAGTACAAGGCCAGCCAGAGACTACATAGTGAATTCCAGATCAGCCTGGGATAAATCGAGACCCTACCTCAGAAAACTCAAAAAACAAAAAAGAGAGAGAGTTATCATTAGAGTCTACATGAGTACAAATGGTACTATGAGCGGAAAACTCACATGAATGGTAACAGTAAGTTGAGGAAAGGAAAGTAACAAAGAGTATGTAGGAGGTGGAGAATGAAATGTGACAGCAAACAATGTGGCTGCCAAAAGGCATATATTGTGTCAAAGGAACTATTACCTCTACTTAACTATCTAAATGTACAAGTCACACAAAGGCCACCAACTGAGATGATATAAGCTCATAAATTAAAACATTAAATACTAATTTTCCACCAACATGACTGACTTCTAGGCCTTCACCACTTATAGTTAGCTGTGATTTTTTTGGTGGAGGATGGGTCTTACTAGGTTGCCCAGATTGGTCTCGTGGCTCCAGTAGTTCCTCCCCTCCACAGCAATTGGGACTACAGGTATAGTGGCTTAACTATGAATAATTTGATAGATGACTTCTCTGACAAATGGTTCTCCCAAGACAACCTGATGTGCAGGGAGAAGTCTTCGGAACATAAACTGTTCCCTAAATAGGCCCAAGTTTACATATGCTGACTAAGGACTTCTGAGTAAGAATGCTTTCTGAGCTGTACGAATAGTAATTATGGATAATATGAAAGCACTTTGTAAACTCCAGATAAGCAAAACAAAAAAAAAGGGGGGGGGGGAATAAGAGCTGGAGAGGAGATGGCTCAGCAGTTAAAGGCACTTGCTTACAAGACCTAATGGCCCAGGCTCAGTTCTCCAGTAACTATGTAAAGTGGTGCATGTATCTGGAATTCGTTTGCAGTGGTGGGAAGCCCTGGTGGTACATTTGTTTGTCTGTCTGTCTGTCTCTCTGCTTGCAAATAAGTAATAATTTATTTTTAAAATAGCAAAGCAGAGGCTGGGGAGATGACTCAGCAGTTAAAGGCACTTACATGCAAAGCCTGACAGCCTAGGTTTGATTTCCCAGTACCCACGTAATACCAGAAGCACAAAGTGGCACATGCATCTGGAGTTCATTTGCAGTGGCTGGAGACCCTGGCAAACCTATTCTCTTTCTCTCTCTTCCCCTCCTTGCTAATATATATATTATATTTTATTATAGATTTATATATATTTTATTGCATATATTTTTTTGCATAAAAAAACCACAGGCTAGGAATCACAATGATCATTACTCCTTGTTTCACTTAGTATACAGTATGTGTAGGACACACAAAGGCTTCTGATTTAATAAGCTTTTCTTTAGTATTAGAATATATCAGGAAAACATTTAATTTTGATTACCCACACTCTATTTAAAAAGAATTTTAAAAATTAACACTTTATAAACAGTAATATGGAGTGGCTGCATGTAATATTTTGAAAGCTTTTATAATATTTTAAGCCAGGCTTGTGGCGCTTATCTTTAATCCTAGCACTTAGGAGGCAGAGGTAAGAGAATTGCTGTAAATTCAGGATTAGCCTAGCCTACAGAGCAAGTTTCAGGTTAGCCTGGGCTAGAGTGAGACCTTACCTCAAAAAACCAAATAACAAAATAACAAACTGTCCTTACCCGCCCGCGGCTCCCCACAACAAACAAATTTAAATAGGATCCTTTAAGACACTGAAGATAATTAAATTTGAAGAAATTATTCATGATAATAAATTTTCCTAACAGCTTCCTAATGTTATCTTCATTTCTCCAACTACTGTGTGCCATGAACCCTTTTCATTTCTTGCTATAGGAATAAGGCAGCAATCAGCATTTTCAGACCCTAAAAGATTAATCCTGTCAGAGATCCAACTCCTTGTTATTGTCTACCAAATAAGAAATACAATTTGCCACTGAAAGTAACTACCTTCCACAAAAAGTCTACAAACATCTCAAATTAAAAAAATAATGACTTGGGCTGGAGAGATTGCTCAGTGGCTCAATTTCCCAGTACCCATGCAAAGTCAGATGCACAAAGTGGTCCATGTTCTGGAGTTCCTTTGCAGTGGCGAGAGGCCCTGACATGCCCATACTCACTCTCTTTCAAATAAAAATATATATATTATTATATATAAATATATATTTTATGAGAGAGAGAGAGAGAGAGAGAGAGAGAGAGAGAGAGAGAGAGAGAGAGAGAGAATGAGAATGTGGGCAAACCAGGGCCTCTCGCCACTGCAAAGGAACTCCAGATACATTTGCCACCTTGTGCATCTGGCTTTATGTGGGCAATCAAATCTGGGTCCTTAGGCTTTGCAGGCAAGTGCCTTAACTACTGAGCCATCATCTCTCCAGCTCCCAAATTTTTTTTTGAAAGAAGAATGACCTAAAAGTATCCATACAGAAGTTATATGGATCCCCTACAAATTCTAACTACACAATGAGCACTTTCCAAAACTTTGTCAAAAATACTTTACCCAGGAGTTAGAGGCACAGCTCCATGTTTGAGCATTTGATCAGCAGTGTGAAGCCCTGAGTTGGATTCCAGCATCACAAAGAAAACAATGGCAGAACAACTTTACCCATCATATGTAACATTATCATATACTACACAAAATACTACAATTGGCTATACACATGGGTTTAAGTAATTTCAAGTTGTTCAATTCCTTAATTTGCACTAAGTATTTTCATAGTCATATTTCCACTAGGTCAGGCCTCTACTCACAGAACTCTTACCCTGGCCTCCAGAAGTGTGACATCCATTCCAAAACTCTGTAGCTGTCGAGCTGCTGCCAAACCTGAGACTCCTGAGCCTATAATAATCACCTTTCCTGTCTTTTTAGCTAAAAGACAAAAAACAATATTTTGTTGTAGTTAAGTTTGTGTAGTTTTTTCCTCAAGAAAACTGGGTCATTAATTAACCTCATATCTTAAAAATGAACAATTCTGTTTTTTTCAAACTAAAGAAACTACCTGAAAATAAATGCCTGCAACTTATAAACTTTAACTCAATGCTATAGATTTATAAACCAAATTTGTTATCTTGAGACTTATTTTCTCATTACTTCAATCTTGCATTTCAGGATCTGTGATTCTTGATATGTTATGAATGATCTGTTTATTTACTTCACAACTGTAGTAGGACACATTCTTGGTGTAAGTTATTTTCCTTAAAAATTCTCCTTCCATAAAAAGGTTCTACTTTCATTTCTTCTTTTACTTTTTTTTACTTTCATTTCTTAAGTTAGTATTACTTTTTGAAAAATTATTAAAGCATTAAAAAATAAACATATTCATTCTCAAAACATCCCTGGTCTCTTACACCCCGGAAGACATTATCCAAACACTGTGAAAGGAACAAATAGTATTTAAAAAGAAAAAAAAGAAAACCACAAACAAAACTTCTAATCTCTTGTCTATGTAACTGACTTTTCCCATTTCTGAACTGTTTTTTACTTTATATTTGACTTATAAGCTTAAGCTTGAGAATATTTTGACTAAATATAGATTTGCAATAAAATGTTACCAGTATCATAGCTATAAAATACAGACTTAAAATTATCACTTAAAAACGTTACAGGGCTGAAGAGATGGCTCAGAGGTTAAGGCACTTGCCTCCAGTGCCTAAGGCCCCAGGTTCAATTCCCCAGGTCCCACATAAGCCAGACCCACAAGGTGGTGGCCCCTGGTGCTCTCTCTCTCTCTCTCTGCTTGAAAATGAATAAATAAAATATAAAAAAAAAAGTTACAATATTGGCCTGTTGAGTCCTTACTTGGTAGGGGTTTTATCCTCTTATAAATACCGAAGTTGATAAGCCCATGACGTTCTAAATAGCTGTGGACTCGGTGGACAAGCACAGTATCACCTGTAAGATAAATGTAAGAGTTTTTATATTGCCAACAATGTAAAGAGAAAGCTCTTTAAACTTTTTCTCCATTCTTTAGTCATTCTATAGCTTCAGGTCATGTGAGTCATTTAGCAAAGTAAGTCTTAGAGCTAGCTATTAGCCTGTGACACTGAGCCAAATTAAAACCCCCCCCATGTAGCTCAGGCTGGCCTTGATAGCTTGACCCTCCTCTCTTCTACCTCCTAAGTGCTGATTTTATAGTGTGTACCTCTATGCCAGGCTAAATTTTAATTTTTAGGAGTGACATTCTATTACAAATAAAATGAAGGACAAACCTTTGTAAAGTATAAACAATACTCATTTACTTTGGCAAAAAACAAAACAAAACATGAAATGTTGATGGCAAGCAGAAAGCAAGAAAGCCAGATAACCAGCTAAGTTAAGCATTCATGGATCAAACTTGAATAACAGGTCTAGGAATATAATTTAGAAATTGAACTCATCCATCAATATAATCTAAAGACCAGAAAAACAAATAAAAATATGAATGAAAAAAACAAATAAGCATCCACAAGGCTCTGGAAAAGAAGTATCAATTTCCACAACCCCATCCTAACTAACCCTATCAAACTTAGTACTTACTGTTATAAGGCGCTTCTAACTGTTGGAGAGTAGCCTCAAATGTCAGCTGAATCTTTGGATTATCCAGCCATAGCTGCAGCTATATTTAAATGACATAAATGATATTACATACAAATAGACATATGCCATTTGACCAGTTATAAAATCATCTTTGAATCTTTAACACCTCAAATATGACCTGGATTTTATTTTCACTTAAAAGTAGGGTTGATATTCCTGACAAAGAAACTAAGACCACACAAAATTCTATCTATCAAGTGAGTGAATTATTGAAGGTCTATTTAGCCTGAAAAAGAAAAATGCCTAGTAACCTGTGATGGCCAGTCAGTAAGGAGAACTAGGATTTTTGTTTGTTTGGATGTTTGTCTGTGGGGGTGCATGTAAGGGCATGCTAGGGCCTCTTGTGCTTGCTGCAAATGAACATCAGACACTTGCATCACCTTTTTGCATCCAGCTTACTTGGGTGACTTGGGAATTGAACCTGGGCCAGCAGTCTTTGCAAGCAAATTCCTCTAACTGAGAGCAACTAAGATTTAAATTTGGGGTTATATAACTCCAGATTAGGCACACAGAGCCTAGGGAGAAAGACATCAAAGACAGTGTGAGTTTCTGTACTGAATGGGGTTACTGAGAAAAAAACTAGATAATGAACCTAGGTCTAAGCAAGGAGGAGATATAAAATAGCCAGCTCTGGGGCTGGCTAGATGGCTCAGCAGTTAAAGGTACTTTCTTACAAAGCCTGACAGCCTGGGTTCAATTCTCCAGTACCCACATAAAGCCAGATGCACAAAGTGACATATGTGGCTGGAGTTTGCACTGGCACTAGGCAATGGCATAGTCATATTCATTATTCTATGCTTGCAAATAAAAAAAAAACTATTTTTTTAGAAAAAGGCAGCTCAGAGGGAGGTAGTCTAGAGTAATATGCCTTTGAGTGATAATGAAGCCGCTTGTATACAGTGTACAAAGGAAAGCTCCTAAGGGAAAAGAGGAAAGGAGAGGACCTCTGGGAAGTGTGAGCGTCACATAATGGCCAGTTGTGAAACATCTGCCCACACAGCAATCAGAGAAGACAACAACCAAGGACACCAAAGTGTGGAAAAATCAGAATACTGATTAAAGCTATTGTGTTTAAGAAAAAAGGAAAAGTCAAGTACTAACAATACTGCTGGAAAAGTTTTAAGATAAAGAATGAAAAGAGATTATGGCACCGTTGATGGGTTGCAATGGTTTCATGTGTGCTTAGGCCAGGGTCTGTCATTTGGAACATTCACCCTTTTTTGAGACAAGGCCTCTCACTAATGTGGAACTCACCAAATAGGCTAGAGTGGCTGGCCAGTGAACCCCAGGTATATGCTTGTCTGCCTTCCCAGAGCCAAGAGTACAAGTGTGTACACCAAGCCAGAAATCACTATTAAACCCATCACTAAAATTCAAGTAAAAAAGTGAAAACTCCCATCAAATGAAACACAACATGATAATTTTGCCTAAAATTTCCCCTGTGCAGATAGTCAGTGGATAAAGTGGTCATCGCACACATGTGAGTACCTGAGTTTAGATCCCAGAACCCACGTAAAAAGACGGATGCTACAGCTGGTGCCTGCAATCCCAGCATGCCTATGACAAGACAGGAGGGGTGACAGAATCCTCTGGAAACTCATGGGCCAGTAGCCTTATGTACACAATGGCAAACTGTGAGATCCTGTCTCAAACAAGGTGAAAGGCAAGGACCAACACCCAAAAGTTGATCACTTCATACCATGGCACATGAAAACACACACACACACACACACACACACACACACACACACACACACACACTCACTCACACACTCTCTCTCCTTATAGCAAATGTTGAGATGCTACATGCATGTTGATTCAATTATGAAACAAGTCAACTTCAGAAATATACACTAAGAAATTTCCACTTACTTAAAAAAATATGACCATCTTTTCTTTAACTCTCTATTGAAAAACCCAACTATAATCTACCAGTTACCTTTGCTATATAGTATTGAACAATCCAAATCCAGCAGTGGTTTTGCAATCTAACAGTCAAAAAGTTAGAGGTGGCTTAGTAAAAGGAGACATGCAAGACACAACTCTGAGATACCCAAAACTGCTGAAAACGTTATTGACACTAGAATACAATGGGTATGTTCTAAATAACACCTTGCCCTGCTCCACACTGTGGCTAAAGAATTTGTTTTGTTTTGAGATCTCTGCTGACCTGGAACTCTAGATCCTTCTGCTTTAGCCTCTTATATGATAGGATTATAGGTGTGAGCAGTAGCTAAAGAATTTTAAGAACAAAGGACACTAAAAAAAAGTTTCTCCAATAAATACAACTGACTAGTCAATGCAGAACAGACAGTCTTGGTAACTTAAGTAAAATAAGTGGTGGTGTGACTTATAGCACATTATCATTGTTTTAGTACAAAAATAGGAGCAGCACATTGGGGGAATTGACTGGTCCAGCCTTTCTGGAAGGTAATGTGCATCCAAAATGGTCATACTCTTTGATATTTTTGTGCCAGACAACCATTTTAAAGCAAAGCATCCTATGGGTATTTTTACATACATAAATGTATGAAATTTTTATTTTCACAAATTGAGAGTTTACTTATATGCACAAGGAATTATGTATACCACAAGTAAATAACTGCCAGAGACAGAGTCAGGAATGAGAGCATAACTATGACAAGATGAAAATGGGAAACTAAAGTGTCTTACAGTTAAACTATGTCTCAACTGCCAGGACAAATACAAGGACATTAATCATTAAGCCAAAGGAAGGAGCTGAACTAGGTAAACCAAACAGGGTAAAGGCTCCGCTTTGAAGGGGTAAACAACATGATTGCTTGAAATAATTTTTCTTGGACTGAGGATACAGGTCAGAGGTAGAGCACTTGCCTAGCATATGCCAAGGCCTTGGGTTCCCAGCACTACCAAAAAAAAAGAAAGAAAGAAAGAAGAAAAAAACAAAGGAAAGATTCTTAATATATTTATGTATGAAAAGGAACCTTTTAAAAATGTACCAAGTAGTATCTCAGTTTGTAGAAAAAAAATTTCAGATACATGTTTTAAAATACCCAAAGAAAAAACAATTCATCTTTTACAAGGATTATGTATGGGGTACAGATATTACAGACAACTTAAAACTTTTCTGTCTTTCTTAGTTTCCAATTTCCTATAAAAGTCATATGTATTTTCCAAAATCCAGGCGGAAAATGGGAGGCTCAGACACTTACTGTACGGTTTCTGATGAACAGAAACACCTTCTGGGTCTGCTGAGGCCCACTGATGATATCTGGGAAACAGGCTGCTTCCTGAGAGGTCATCCGGTCGTGAGGAAGTCGGCTTTGGAAAGCTGCACCCTCCACACCTAGCAAAGGAAGCAGAGGACCACTAGGAAAAGTGCAAGTGGACACAAAAGCAGGGATGATGATGTATCTCAAATTCCTCTTTTGCCTGAAGAACTCTGTAAAGCTTTGCCTAATTCAGAGTGATCTCACCTTTAAAAAAGAAAAAAGAATTTGTCTCAACAATTGAAACTTTCTTACAAATAAGCTACTCTTTCAAGAATTCCAAAGTTTACAGTTTATCATTTATTTTGTAAGTCGTAACAGGCATATAGTATATTCTCACCCATAAAACTCTGTAATACTGGATATATTCTAATTAAAGTTAGCATCACTGAGAGCATACAATAAAATTTAAAAGAACCAAATTAAAAAGTACACAAACAGGAAAGCAAGGCATCAAGGAGTAAAAAAAAAAAAAAAAAAAACACACAGCCACATGCCTTCATTTAAATAATCAACAGTAAAAAAAAAAACACATGATTCCATCAGCAGTAGCATGTATTAGCTCTCAATATTCAATACAGGCAAGCAGGGAGAGAAATTAAGCAGACAATGGTTAAATCAGAAGAATCCCACTTTTTCTTTTAACAGACATTAGGAATACTTTATACTTCAAGTGAAATGTTACTACATATAATATATAATACAGTATACACACATGCTACAAACAAGTAAAATATGCTATTTTGAAATTCTTCAAATTAGTTATTAAATATTTCATAAGCTAGTAAGTTCATCTTTTATAGAATTCTTAGAAATAACACTTTGCATGAAATGGACTTAGATCTCAAAAATAGCCTATAAGAATATACTTAACCAGCAGCTTATGAAAATGTCAAGCCACAGGGCTGGGGTGCTGCTCAGTGGCAGTATGTGCTTAGCTAGCCCTAGTTTCAACCCCCAGCAAATGCCCATCCAAAAAAAAGAAGACAACAAGCAACAAATATCCATACTTAAATCATTTTAAAAGTTCATAAAACAGTAAGTTGGAAGCACTGATTAAAATAGTATTAAGAGAATTAGGAGGATAAAAAGAAAGGAGCAGGTAGGTAAAGATTTAATTCAGAAAATTATAACTAAGCTATTAAGGAATCTATTTCCAAAAGGACATCCAAATGATAAATACTACCTAGAAAACTGTAATAGTTAACAAGAGGTCAAGCAAAACTGCCTAGTATACAGGTCACACATTAGAAACAACTGCTCTTAGAGATAAGGCAAAAGGGCTATTCATCCACTGCACGTTACCAAATAAAATCAATAATCCTTACATTAATTTAACTCTAATCTAAAATCAAAAGCTGTCAGAGGACAAAAGTAACCATTAAGAGTCACTCTATTTCAGGTGGAGCATGGAATGAAATCCCCCCCCACCAAAGGAGAAGGAAAATGCAATTAAAGATAAGAGTTTTAGTATAGTAAGTAGTGAAATTTTCTAAAATGACACAGCTTTGATGTCCTCCTCATGCCCTATTTATCCCCAAATCAAAATAAACTAAATAAAAACCAAGACTCCAAAATATCTTACATTATAAGGAACACATTAATTCTGAGTACCTGAACCACAGATTTAAAAGGTTCCTCATGTGCATACCACTAACATAAAAATAAATTGTTAAATCTCTTTTTAAATCCACTGTGGCCACAGTGGTACACAACTTAAATCCCCATACTCTGGAGGCTGAGGTAGGAAGATCCCAAGCTTGAGGACAACTTGAGTTACAGGCCAGTTCAAGGCTAGTCTAAGATACATAGCAAGACACTGTCTCAAAAGTCAACACAAGCCAAACCTAAACAAAACTCTACTTCTCCCTGTCAAAAATAATGGGTTTCTTTCCTTAGCTACACATCATCTTTATGTTCAGTAAGTGATGACTGACTTTTCAATCTTAATGCAAAATACTACTTTCCAATAAGAGCCAGAGAAACCATGTTAAAAAAAAAAACTAAATATCATATTTCATTTGGCTCCTCAGTGCAAGGGTTCTTACAAAAGTCAGTTACTTGACTAACTGGGCATTTTGAGACTATGTAACAATGAAGAAATATCACTTCACGTCACATGGCAATTTCAAAGTATTTCTCTTAATCAGGTATCAAAAGTTTAAATAACTGTAATTAAAAGAAGCTAAAAGGTATGATCTTTATATAGGAAATAATATTCTTTTCCAGCTCTATCTTGCACACAGAATTTTAAAAAATATTCTTAAACTACGATTTCAATTTTTTTTAAATGAAGACCGCGCAGTGAAGTGCTGTAGATTATATAGCTCAGCAGCGTAGTACTTGTCTTTCATATGTAGGCCCAGGGTTCACTCCACAGTACTGCTAAAACAACTCCTATTACTAAAAAACCTCTCAGCAATTATCTTCCTTCTTAGTATTTAGGAAGAGATTATTTCAAGAAATGAAGACCATTTTCAAAACAGGGTGGCAAGTCTATAAGATAAAAAGCTAGTCGGTTTTTTTTTTTTTTCAAAGAAAGAAAGAAACACATAAAAACATTAATTTAGAACCTGAACCATTCAGAAGCTAAATCAAAATATCTTTCTTACAGGATATTGCCAAAATGAAGCAATCAATAGACCACTCAGACAATCCAACTCATAAGTACCTCCTTTACAGGAAACCCCTTTACAATACAGTCAAATTAATTGAGACAGAATCTCATGTCATCCAAGCTGGCCTTGAACTCACTATGCAGCAGAGGATGACTATGAACCTGATCCTCCCAAGTGGAAGTTCTAGGATTACAGGCCTGCACCACCAGGCCTGGTTTATGCAGTGCTAGGGATCAAACCCAGGGTTTTGTGCATGCTAGGCAAGCACTCTACCAACTGAGCTACCTCTGAAGCACTCCCCAAATGAATAGTAATTTGCTCTTGGCTCGGGAACATAGTTTTCAATTCAGTGTTTGGGTGCAGGTAATAAAACCTATTATTCTAGAAACTTGGAATGTCTTAAATTTTTAAATGCTTCAGCTGGTCTAGCCTTATCTTGCCTTCTGCTCAGTTCTTTCCTGTCACCTCTCAGACCACAAGTGCTGGCACTGCATTCAGACTACAGCATGAGAAATTACAATGCCCTTTGTGTGGGCTCATATTTTCTCTGTCAGCACGGAAAGATTTACTTGTTAAGGGAACAATTTAGACTTTTCAGAGTAGGTCAAATAAATAGGGAGGGGAGGAGGGAGGGGAGACTATAGGTCTTCTGTGCCAAGAAGCATTTTCCGGACTCTGATAGACACAAGTGGCATCTTGACTAGAATAAGGTAATATGGACACAAAATTAACAGAAAAGGCCTCTCCATGAGTCATTCACCTTCAGTTTCTTTAAAGAAGGTTAGTTACTACTAGATTTGTAGCTGAAAAGTGAAATCAAAAGCCCAATATGGTTACATTTTGTAAAACTACTTAAAATTAGTAAACTAGAGATGTACTAGATATACTCTATCAAGTCCTACAATGGTTTCATAACAAAGAGTAAAGAATAGTAGCAGGAGAAAAGAGAAAATCAAGTAATTTCATATGATTAGATTTTCAGTGTAAAGGCCTATTTTAAACAATTCTATCAAAACAATCTATGCACTAAAAATCAAGATCCTTAGGTTCTCATTCCTTCACAACTGCAGGTTCACCACTGGCCAAGTCATTAGCCGTCTTTGGGTTTCTCAGGATCTAACCTGTAAAGAGAGCTATGATACCATCTGCTTGAAGGCAGGAAGCAAGACAAGACAACCTCTAGTTCCTTTCTAGTTCTAAGGGACATACACATCAGCTTGGATTTCAAGTCAAGGTATGATCCTCACCACAAGAAAACCCTGAGGGTCAGCTGGCTTCAATAGGAGAAGAACGTTTACCGCTTGTAAGCAAGACTAATCCTGACTGGCAGTCTCACAAATGTATGCTGTTGAACATGACAAAACTGAGTGTGAAGGCTTCAGAACACTCACCACCACTCTTGAAACACTAAAACTCATGTTCTACAGTTTGATAGGAAAGTCTACTATTATCTTCAGCAATACACCATATTGTTTATTCAAGCAAAAGAACAAATACTCTCATAAAAAGCAACGAGAACTCTTGAGATTAAAATTCTCAAATTCTTGATCCTCAGTAGTCTTAAGCAAGGCCTACTTCTGTGTCACTTGATGAAAAGCATTCTTGATGCCACAGATCAGAGACTCTGAGTAAGAATTTTAACTTCCCCTAAGACAAGCATACACTTATCAACCTCTGGTCCTTAGGACAGTATTTAAAGGAGTCTACTTTAAACTTCCTAGACCCTCACACAACTACCAGCTGCTGTATTAATTAACATGGATCTAGCTTTGGACCAAGAAAGTAAAATATAATACTCCCTGAACCTGCTAATGCAAACTGAAATAGACACAGAAATTTAAGTTAGAATTAACTGAAAAGAAATAACCCTCATCAGTGAAGTAATAACCATTCCAATTTTATCAGTTTAGGAACTGGAAGACATAAAACACCATTCGAGAGGCAAGAGATGAAATCCAGACATGTTAGATTCCTGGAACAAACTTAACTGTTCCAGATGGTAGTCTTTATAAATTCTTTACTTCTTCCTAGCTGTAAAAATATATATTGTTTTGTCCAGAAAAGAGAAAGTACCTTAAATATATTTTTTCATTAAAGGCAACTTTCCCCAAGAAATAAAATATTTACACTATAAAATTATTATGTAATATTAATGGAGGAAAAAACCCAACACCAACAATCATCTCAAAAGACATCACTAGTCTGTGTAGTTCATCTTACTGCTCTAATCCATGAATCCCTCTCTAACCTGGTTTTGTTGGATTTGCAAGCCTATGACTTCTCTTTGTGATTCTCAAGTTTGTTTTCTGTTATGTTACTTTTACTATAAAAGCTGTTGGTGAGAAAAGTACCTGCCATCTCCTCAAAAACATGAATAGTAGAGGGCAGAGATCGGCCTGAGGACTTCAATGGGTTTTGCTTGCCTTTGTTCTGGCTACACTGTTATGATACTCTTCTGTCCTGTCCTGCCCTGTGAGCTGGCTCCATTTCCCTGCGCTTCTGGCTAAAACATGGATACCATAGCCAAAAACACTTGCAAGCATCACTCCCTGACTTGGCGGCTCTTGCTACTCAGTGGCAAGCATCTAATGCCACCCTCACCTGATGCTTGGCCGTCTCCATACCCTCCAGAACTGTCGTCTTGAAGTCCTCCTGCTTGCCCTGTGGAAGGAAAGAGGAGAACTCAGGGACCTTACTCCATAAATTAAGATAATACCTGGACATAAAGGCTTAGAAGTTGGCGACTCATGAATTTACCACCAACTAGTAAACCCATATTCAGAGTGTTCCTTCTGGAATCAAGGCCCAGGGTATTACATCGTAATCCTGCAAGTTCTAGTCAGGAAATTCAACTTCACATGCTCATCCTTGTTGAAAGGCAGTGGAACCAAGTACATATTATATCTAATCCCTAAGAGGGTGGGGGATAGATCCCAACTGTTACTAGACTGAGAGTGGGGGTTACATGGGCTCTAGGACCTGAACCTGCAACAATTCTAATCAGTTTCATACTCCTTGAACTTTCTATCTAAAAAGATAAATGTAAGACTCATAATCTTCATGAAAACTTTCCCCCTTTTCTTCAAAGCAGAGGATATAACAAAGATTCAGCTCCAAAAGTAGCTTTGTTTACTACCCTTAGTAGACACTAATGGAGTGAACTTCCTGAGTCCAATGCTAAGCACTACAGACAAATTCATGGGAGGATAGGAGACAGGCAAGATCTTAGGGGAACTTCTACCTCAAGTTTCCCAATAAGCCCTACTAGGAAATTTTCCTCTCTGATTACTGTGTATGACTAACTTCATGAAAATCAAGGCTTGAAAATTTACTCTGAAAATCTCAGGAGATTGTCTTCCACAATCTATCACCAAGACAAATAGTATGATTTTAAGCTTCTGGACACCTGGTATGACACAGGACAGACCCCTGGAAAATAGGAATGCACAGTCTCTCAGTGAGCTAACTCTAGACAAGATTTATTAGGCAATTTATTTTAAAACATCCCAAAGAAAGCAGATGGATGAATCTACCATTTGAATTTGAAGGTAAACAGTGCCACTCACTATGAAAATGAGTGACATTGTTGTCCTTAAGTATACTATGCATTTAGATACAATAACTTTCAATAACATATTAGAATATACTGCTAGAAGTTAAATTGTTTTGAAGATGGAATGCAATCTTATTATTCTACCATTATTTTAGTTACTATCCTCTTGTCTAAAAGATCTGGTAGGTTCTAGAAGGTTCTATGCAGAGAAGACGGTGTGTATGACTGTTTAGGAAAGGACATATACTCATAAAGAGATCATCTGATTACTAAACCCAATCTGCAAACATCTTGAGAATGCAAGCTCTACAGTTTAAATTATACTTAAAGTTGAATCAGAAATGTTTATTCTGAGTACTTTCTGGATTAATTTAAAAAGTCATAGGATTAAAAAAAGCCATGGGGCTGGGGAGACAGGGTTCAATTCCCCAGTACCCATGTAAAGTCAGATGCACAAAGTAGTACATGCATCTGGTGTGGCAAGCAAGAGGCCCTGGCACATCTCATTCCCTCCATCTTCCTTCCTCCACCCCTCCCCCTCTTTGCAATAAATAAAAATATTTATTTAAAAAAAAAGCCGGGTGTGGGGTGTGGTGGCGCTTGTCTTTAGTCCCAGCACTCAGGAGGCAGGATCGCCGTGAGTTTGAGGCCAGCCTGAGACTACATAGTGAATTCCAGGTCATCCTGGGCTAGATTGAGACCCTACCTTAAAAAACTAAAAAAGAAAAAGGAAGGGGAAGGGAAAGGGAAAGGAATAAGAAAAAAAAAAAGAAAGCTGCCATTGTTCAGTTTGGTTCCAAACAGAATCAAGGAGAATCATAATATTAAATGGTACTTGGAAAAAAAGGGGCTCCTAAGTTTAAAAATAACAACTAAAAAAAAAAAATAACTCAGCAATAGGAATGACAAAGCTCGGGCTGGAGAGTTGGCTCAGTGGTTAAGGCATTTGTCTCCAGTACATAAGGCCCCCGGTTCAATTCTCCGGTACCCACATAAGCCAGACCAACAAGGAGGTGGCCCTGGTTTTCTCTCTCTCTCTCTCTCTCTCTCTCTCTCTCTCTCTCTGCTTGAAAATGAATAAATAAAATATTTTTTAAAAAGGAATGACAAAGTTCTTCTCTAATGATTTCCTGACTTGGCAAGAACAAAGTCAAGGAGAAACCTCACTGCTAAAAAAATTGATAAACAAAAGCACTTTTTAGGCCCGGTGTGGTGGCGCACGCCTTTAATCCCAGGACTCAGGAGGCTGAGGTAGGAGGATTGCTGTGAGTTCAAAGCCACCCTGAGACTACATAGTGAATTCCGGGTCAGCCTGGACTAGAGCGAGACCCTACCTCGAAAAACAAAAAACAAAACAAAACAAAAAAGCACTTTTTAAACTAGCTATTAAGTCTAAATTAGTTTATCCATCCTATTTCTTTCATTTTCCTTCTCAAGCTACATGTCATACTTAAGGCTAACTTGTTTATTTTAATCTAAAGGTAGCTTTTGACTTTTTTTTCATGTAGTCAATGGTACTCTTAACAGAAATACTGGATTTCTTACTCTTATGTGGTAGAAAGAGTAGTAAAGCACAAAAGAACAAACAGGACTGTCTTTCTTGCTTCAGTTTTTAAAAAATACATTAAGCAGGTATGGTGGCTCACACATTTAATCCCAGCTGTATGAGGCTCACTCTGAGTTTGAGGCCACCCTGAGACTACATAGTGAATTCCAGATTAGCCTGGGCTAGAGTGAGATCCTACCTTGAAAAAACAAAAATAAATAAACTATTCATATAAAGATACCATTCTAGCCAGGCATGATGGTATATGCCTATAATCCCTGGTACCTAGGAGGCAGAGATGGAGGATGCTAAAGTCAAGTCCACCTTGGGGTTATATAGCAAGGTCCTGTCTTGAAAAAAGATACTGTTCTTTGGAAAATATCCAATATCCTTGGGAAGGTACAGAGATCACTCTTAATATAAAAGTCAAAAAAAGAAATGAAATTCTCAGGCATTATTTAAGCAGAGAAATAAGCAGCAAAAAGCAGAAGGTAATACATGTAACATAATAATTAATGAAGCTGGGTGTGGTGGCACACGCCTTTAATCCCAGCACTCAGGAGGTAAAGGTAGGAGGATTGCTGTGCGCTGGGAGTCCAGGCTAAGACTACATATGAATTCCAGGTCAGCGTGGGCTAGAACAAGCCCCTACCTCAGAAAAACCAAAAGATAAAAAATAATAATGATGAAAAACAAAACCAAAATGTACTTAAAATAAGATTCAAGATAATTTATTTCTAGAAGTTGCTATTTTCTGACCCATGGGTATTTTGAAGGTGTCGGCTTTCCAAAGAGGCAAGGTTTTATATAGCCCTCAACTATGAAACCGAGGATGACCTTGAATTTCTGATTCTCCTGCCTCTACCTCCCAAGTGCTGGGATTACAGTATGCATCACCAAGCGTGGTTTTTATGTGGTGCTTAGCAAGCACTCTATCAAATGAACTACATCCCTAGCCAAAAAGTCTTTGGATTTTTTTTGTTAGTATTTGTGGTATTAGAAAGTGAACTTAGGACTTCATAAATGCTAGGCTTGCTTGTTGTTTGGTTTGTCTGTTTCTATGTTAGAGTCTGGCTGTGTAGCTTCTCTTGCCTCATCCTGAATGTGAGTGCTGGGATAACAAAGGTGTAACACCTAGCCCTACCTCATTTTCTTAATAATGATACAACAAACACAGCTAACTTTTTGTCCAGGTAGTGTCTCTGCTGAGAACATATGTAAAAGGTCCTATTCATGTGCTCTGGGTCTTTCTAGGCAACACACAGCAGGCAGGCACAGTTGTTATCTTCAATGAGCACAAATCCAAGATAAAAAATTAAATTTAAGTAGAAATATTAAAAACTCTTAAATATCATCTCAATTTTGGCACCACTGAGTTCCCTGTTTTCATCCCAACAACTCACATGCACCATCACACATGTGCACACACACAAAATACTCAAGCTTACAGACTTAAGTGATTTGTGCATACGTTCTCCAAACTGAAAGTAGTGTTTTGAGTAATCTTACATTAACACCCTTTCAATTATCCTTCAGGATCTGTCATCATCACACTACTAGCTAGATGGTTTCCTATCTAGAAACAAATACTCAAGGGACCATTTTTAAAAGAAAATCAGCATAGACTTCTTAAGACATTGGAAAAATGGTGCCTTGAGTATTTGTATCAAGATAGAAAAACATCTTGTAGGACAGGTAGATTTACCACTTGCAAAGAGTTAATAATATATTTGGGAAAAGATGAAAAACATCTCTACAAAGCACCTTTTTAAATTTTATTTTATTTGAAATAAAAAAGTAATGGGCTTGCCAAATCAGGGATGCTTTTCTGCACAGGTCCTGAGATATCTATATAGACTGAGAGGCAGTAAAACCACCACTAAGGTCCAGAGCACACAAGGCAAGGAAAAAAGCAGACAGTTTGTACAGAGAATGGCACAGCACCCACTTAACTCAGAAGTGGGGGTGTCAAGATGAGAGGGCCACCTTTAAATCTTAACTTGCTCTTAGCAGTAATGGAGGAAAACTGTATAATCATTGACAGTAGAGAAGCACGACAAGTCATATTTTAAACTAACCTGGCCATTTTATACTAGATGGTGAGAGGAAGAGTGACCTAAGAAAGGGAGATCCAACTGAAAGGCATTAAAATAATTTAGATACAAACTAAAATCTACTTGGAATAAAATAAGCAAATGTGTAAGGCTCAGCAAATCAAAATGGCTATGCACAGGAAGGTACATGACATTACACAAGCTATTTACCAAAATAACTTACAAGATAACTACAGGTTTTTATTTCAGCAGAGTGGTGACACAATGAGTAACATGGAAAATGTAAGAGAGAAACTTAAATGGAAATATTCTAAAAATGGCTAGAAATTAAAAGTTTCAGGTCAGCCTGGGCTAGAGGGAGATGCTACCTAGCAAAACCAAAAAGGTGAACTGAAAAGAATGAGTCTTGGGACTGGGGGCTCAGTGGTAAAGATGCTTGCCAAAGCCTGCTGGCCTGGGTTCAATTACCCAGCACCAATTTAAAGCTTAATGCAAAGAGGCACATTTACCTGTGATCCCAATGCTACTACAACAAAGGGAAGCAGAGCCCGGAAAATCCAAAGGTTCTGGGCAACTAGTCTGACCTTTGTTTGCAGTCTGGCAATTTACTTGCAGCAGCAAGAGACCTGGCCTCAAAGAAGGTAGAATACAGACACCTCAAAGTTGTCCTATGACCTCCACATGCATGCTGGGGCATGTGCATGCACATAGGCATTTATGTGTTATACACACAAATTAAAAAAAAAAATTTTAAAAGAATGAGTCAGCCAGGTGTGGTGGTGCACACCTTTAATCCCAGCACTCAGGAGGCAGAGGTAGGAGCATCGATGAGAGTTCAAGGACACCCTAAGACTACATGGTGAATTCTAGGTCAGCCTGGGCTAGAGCGAGACCCTACCCTGAAAAAAAAAAAAAAAAGAATGAGTCCACAGGCTGACTTTCATAACATGGAGGTAGTAAGAGTCTCACGTGAATCTGAGGCTTATAAAATTTATGATTCATCCTATCAGCATAAGCACAGTCACAGCTACAAAAGGAACTGGCCAATAAAGACGAATGACCAAACACAATGTAAAAAAAAAAAAAATTAAGAAAGTTCATAGGGCCTTCTTGCTCTTTGTATTGAGAAGAGGCTCTAAAAACATCATTCAGATAAATTTAATGCATTTCTTTCCTGCTATTTAACCATGATATTTGGCAAAACAAATGATCTGTATCAGTCAGAAGAAATATAAAACAAAGTGAAATGGACTCACAGAGGTAGCCTAAAATAGCAAGAAGGAAAAGCTCAGTGTTAGCTCCTTTCAAGCATGCTTAAAAGCCTTTTAGGTTTTTTTTGTTTTATTTATTTATTTTTTTTGAGACAGGGTCTTACTCTAGCCCAGGCTGACCTGGAATTCCCTATGTAGTTTCAGGGTGGCCTCAAACTCATGGTGATCCTCCTGCATCTGCCTCCCGAGAGAGCCACCACACATGGCTCACTGGAAGCCTTGTAACACTGCTACAGTGATTACTATTCTAGAAAACTATTCTAAGTGAAAGTCATGGGTTTCAATCAGAACAGCAACACCTAGATTGCAGTCATAAAAACTACGAAACTAAAACAGCCTTCTTAAGGTCTAGAACAGAGAAAATGGCTTCTGCTTGGAAGTAGGAGCCTGCCTGAAACTTTCACTGCACCACTGAAGGAGCAGAAGTGAAAAACTGAGCAGGGGTCCCTGTCAACAAGAAGCCAGTGAAGGAAGCAACCCTTGCAGAAGGTGACAGAAAAAATACATTTTTCACATGCTTTTACCCAAACATTCCGTAGCAGGATTTCCCTAGTTCTTATTTATTTTTGTACAGTCTTGGGTCTCAGCTCAGGTTTCAAAATGTTCCACACAAAGCTTTTAATTCAGAGCTTATGTTATGTTGCCTTAACTACAAGTTTAAGGTGGGTCTCAACAGTTAATAGCAAAGCTTACTTTTCTCATTATTTACCCACGTTTAAAAAGGATAGTACTAAACTTTATTTTTGGAGGTCCTATTTAAAATCACCATTGTAATGCTTCTGATTGCAATGAGGAAATCCCCTTCCCCTGCACAAGGCACCAGCTTCTCAGAGCTCAGGCAAACCCATCTTCCCAAATATGAACAGAGGCTCCCTTCCACCCCAAGCACACCTTGCCCTATACATCTATGAGAAACAGAAAACTTCTTAGGCATTTATCATGTATTCTGTCAAATTAAACAAGGAAAAAAAACCGCCAAAATCCTCATAAAACTATACCTTCAAAAGTTTCAAAACTCTGCCATCAACAAATATGGAAGGAAAAAAGTCAACCTCTGCTTTATCTCAGCAGATGATACCTGGGTTCTGATTACATTACTCTCTTGAGGAGAGGGGAAAAAAAGTCCATGTTAGAAACTACCAAGCAGAACATTTCGCCATTCTTCTCGTGGTTTAATAGAAGAGATTAAATACCAAGATTCAATCCAAAGTTTTTACACAGAAACGCGTACACACTAGTAACATTTCCAGATGCTAAAGAAATAATCTGTCATAATTACACATTCCTGACTATGAAGGTCACTGCAAGGACTTTCCAGTTTCCACAAAGATTATGTAGCTTATAAACTGGCCTGATTTTTCTAAAACATATCTTCTACCCTAATTCTGGTTCAACTCTTAACAAATACATAAAGGTAGAGTCCACGTTTTCCCATTAGATTCTCATAGCAAGTCCTATTTGGCAGGTGAGTAAAATCCTCATAGACAAATTATTTCATTCTTCTATTACAATATAATCAGACAAAATAAATTATGATAGCAAAAAGAATTCAAAGACATTATAAAAATAAAAGTGGTCATCTAAACAAATTATTACCTAACCTTAATAAAAAGTAAGGCTAAGTAACAATGAAATGAACTCATTCATTAAGAAAAGTAGCTCAAACAAAGACCAAACACTGGATTCAATGGTTACTAATCAAAAGCAGTCAACAGTTCAAAATCAAGAATCTAAAACTGTCATAAGAGCCCAACATCAAATTCAATGTAAAATTTCCAAAATTCAATTTGGGCCATAAATAATTTAAAAATAATTTATAAAAGATAATAGTAAAACATAGTAACTACAGTTAATAGCAATGTGGTTTTTTCAAGTTTATAGGTATATTTACAATGTGTTTTATTCTTTAAGACACTAAGAAAGTTAAAGTATTCGTACCCCAAAAAGGTAACTATGCAAGGTAATACATATGCTAACTAGCTACATTTAGATATTCTATAATATATGTTACTTTCAAACAAGTGGTATATAATAAATTCAAACATTTTTACCATTTAAAAAATAAATGAGTTCATGCCACATTTTTATTATGAACACTTTTTATTAATTTATTTGGCTACTAAAACCAATTACTAATATCTAGAACCCTCTGACTGATTTTTTTGAGGAGGACCCACCCAGTCTTTATCTCTGAATTCTTAGAATCCACCACCAGGCCTACAAACAAAATACAATAGTTGCACAATTAATGTGTGTAGAATGAAGTGAATGAGGAACTACATTTGGAACTCTTGTTTTGTGCAGAAAATGTCTCCTATCTTATATATTTAAAATTTCTCCATACTACCAATCCTCTACACCTTTTCCATTTCCAAGTCCTAGAATTTTCAAACTGATAGAATAATTAGAGTTCACCCTTCTGTAACTCACACCAAGCTGCACAAATAGCTGAGAACAGAGATCCTGTGTTGCACAGCATATGCATCTTGACTCATTTATAGTCCTATTAAAATATAAGAATGTAAGAATCTTGTTGAATGAATCTAGTGTACCTAATTAGTAGAGCATGTGTTTAGCATGAAAAAGGCCCCAGGGTTCTATCCTCAACACCCCCATCACTACCCCATATCAACTTTCATACAAACATTTTTTCCACTGTCCAAAATCCACTAAACTCAATTACCAAAATATTCTTATCTCTCCAACCATCATTTTACTCCTTTAGTAACTTCTACAAAGCAAATCAGATCACTTTTTCTACAACTATTTCAATATAATCCTTCTGGCTCCAAAGAACCTCAGTGTGGGAGTTAGGGCAGTATTGGGCATATAGCTCTGTGGTAGAGCACTGGTTTGGCATTCTAGCTCAATAACAGTACACAAAGCAAAACCACAATTTTTAGTACTACCCCAATCAGACTCTACAAACTGGCTCAATTTCCTGAGCCTGGCTCAAGCCAACCATGGCAGTCCACAACATGGTCCCAAGCTGCCTTTTCCATTTCCTCCCCTTAGTTCTCCTAAAGTCAAAGCCTTTGATCCAAGAATACCTTGTGCTTCCATATTAACTTTTTTTTCCTTAAATTAACACTTTAGAAAGCAAAGCAAAATTTTCTAAACAAATTTAAAGGTTGATAAGAATAAAAACAAAACATCAGTTTAGACAATAAGTAGTTAGCTTCTAGTTAATTTAATTGAAATAAAACTTCCCTCAAAACTACTAAGCTAACAAACTAAAGCACTAGATTACTACAACATAATCAATAAGGACAGTTCCTTAAAATTCTAAATCCCTTTGCTAAAACATTTTTATGGGAATATTGCCAGACATTTATGTAATAAAACTATTTCAAAAACAAAAACACCAAAGCCAAGATTTGGTTTTAAAATGTCAGAAGACTAATTGTTTATCAACTTGGTGTCTATAATAAATGAATTACTTATTAGGGAGATGGATGAGTATACCACAAACCAGAGTATAGCAGCCTCTGACATCTCAGCTCATCACTGCATAACACAAAGAGCTCAGGAACCAGCAGCTTCCTGAGCCATGACAGGCATCTTAACAGCAGGTGTACAGCAAAGATAGAAGGAAATGTAAGGATTAAAACAAAACAAACAAAAAACTATATAAGGAGGACAAAAACATAGGGGAAAAGCAAAGAGTTGGAAAAAAGGACAAAAAGAAAGGAAGAAAGCTAAATAAGACTGTAAAGAAAAGGAAGAAAAATCAACAAGAAGGTATTATGAGGTCCAGAGAATACTATGCTGCTGCCTTGGGACACTCACTGTCCCAAAGGTAATATACCACTTAGACTAGAAACTTTCCAATGAGGAATTGCCTGAGAAATTACTTAAGACAGTCTTGGGAAATCCGCTCTTCTTGAAAAAAAAATGTGGCTACTGGAATGAACCGAACCAGAATCTAATCTTTTTTAGTTTTCAAACAACATTTTTATTGTATTTTATCAGTCATATAAATTATTAATTTTTAAGAGCTTTAGTCAGAACTTAAGCCTAAATTTAAATTAAAAATTGATTTGTAATCCTCAACTGAAATATCAACACTAAGTTTTTTTTCAATAAGTAATTGATAGGAACACTATAGAAAAGCACTCAAAAATAAAGATGTCAGATCAAAAGATAAAGCATGTTTTATCTGGTGCCTGTAAAAGTAATGCAAGATACCTCAAATGGGGTCTCAAATAGGCATCTTGTGATGGTTAGGTTTTGTTGTCAACTTGACCTTTTTAGTAATCTTAGGTGGCTCTCTGAGGATGTTTATAGGAAGGCAGTCTCTCAGTAAATAAATCCTTTCCTCCCATAACTGTGCCTAGTTTGGAGAGTCATCCCAGTGTCGTGTGGCTGACTAGGACACATCTGACCTTAAAAAGGTCAGGATCAAAAGAATTGGTCAACTATGGACATAGAGCTAATGGAAGTACAAAAATTATTTCAAGGAGAGGAACTCAGTAAAAATTCAAAGTCAAAAGGTTAGTGAAATGTCAGTTAAGGACAGAGATAAAAAAAAAGTTAAGATTCTGGTTTTGCTTCAACTCTCCAAACAGAAAGTCTCGCTGATTGGTCAGGATATCCTATCCTCCAAAAGCTGGATTCAATAATCTTTCCATAGCACAAGGGATCTCTCTTCATTTTTTTATGTTATTCCTCTGGCTGGAAGGCTCAATAACTATACAATTGCAGGACCCTAGACCTTTTTCCTTTTGACCTCAGAATACACTTTTATATATGTTTACCAGGAAAGAAGTTTTTCTTTTTCTTTTTATTAATTAGAAACTTTGTATGAACAAATCAATGTGCTGATCCCATCCCCCAGGAAAGATTTTATCAGAAAGTACCACTGTTATAAATGTAAAATGAGAAAAAAGGAAAACTATTCTATCTTTAAGCTATGAATTTAAATTGTCATTGGTTCTTTGGTTTGGCATTGTTTTCTCTATGTTCTACTTTTGAACTTTCAGACATATGTACACAAAAAGATCAGTACCACTATGTTAAAATGTGTACATGAACACATATGAACATGTATATACAGTTATAAAAACACACATAGCAAGAACCCCACTATCAGAGTATTAAAAAAAAAAGGAAGTATAAAGAACAGTGCAAATAGGAACAAATACAATTTTTTCTTCTTTCTGAGATAGACAGTGTTTGGTAACCAACTCACCAGATGGTTCTTCAGGTTCACTTTCATTCTCTTCCTCAGGTGGGGCTTGAGGGGGTGGGGGAGGAAGCTTCTTTTCTTTCTCTGCTTTGGCATTTCTCTCTTCTTCTGAATAATACTCATCTTCTGAGAGGTTGGCCAAGCTTTCATCCATCTCTCTGTATTCTACCTGTATGGAGATTATACCAGAGAAAAAACTACAGTAAAACACTAAACCAGGGACTCTATTTGGAACCAATAGTGAATATCAATTTTCTAATTTCAGGTTTTTTTTTTTAAAGCTCATAGCACAGAACAAACCAACTTATAAAAATAGGTAGTTATTAAAAACAAAAGGTCTCGCCGGGCATGGTGGTGCACACCTTTAATCCCAGCACTCGAGAGGCAGAGGTAGGAGGATCACTGTGAGTTCAAGGCCACCCTGAGACTACAGAGTGAATTCCAGGTCAGCCTGGGCTAGAGCGAGACCCTACCTTGAAAAACAACAACAACAAAAAAAGGTCTCACGAAACAATATTGTGTTGGCTCAGGTTTAGCCCAATCTGTAACTTTTACATCATAACACTGACTAACTGAAATCTCTGATTCAGGCTCTCTATAATTCCTACAAGTTTTTTCAGTGTGTGCACATTATACACACACACTAGAAGTTTCAACTAAAACATCCTTTATCAAAAATAGTTGCAATTAGAGAGCCAGGTATGATAGCACACAACTGTAATTCCAGTACCTCTCAAGTTCATGGCCAATGTGAGTCATACAGAATTTTATGGCCAGCTGGAGCTCCATAGAGAGACCTTGTCTCAAAAAAAACAAGGAGGAGCTAGAGAGAGAGTTCAATGGTCAAAGGTGCTTGCTTACAACCCGATGGTACAACCAGAAGGCCCAGGTCCGATTCCCCAGTACGCACATAAAGCCAGATGTACAAAGTGGCACATGCATCTGGAGTTTTACAGTGGTAGGAAGCCCTGGCAGGCATTGCACATTCTCTCTCTCTCTCTCTCTCTCTCAAATAAATAAAAATAAATATTAAAGCCGGGTGTGGTGGCACACACCTTTAATCCCAGCACTCGGGAGGCAGAGGTAGGAGGATCACCATGAGGAGTTCAAGGCCACCCTGAGACTACATAGTGAATTCCAGGTCAGCCTGGGCTAGAGTGAGACCCTATCTCAAAAAACCAAAATAATAATAATAATAATAATAATAATTAATAAATATTTTAAAAAAACAAGGGCTAGGTATATAGCAGAGTGCTGATTGACACACACAGGACAACACTAATCTATCATCTGAACAGCTCTACAACCCAAGCATTACTGATCCCTCCTCTCTTGGTTCCTAAATAAAAATCATCTCTAATTAAAGTCATTTGCCCATTGTTCCCAACATTTTCTTTTTCTTGAAAACATTTTTGAGAGAAAGAATATGAGCCTATTAGGCCCTCTAGCAGCTGCAAATAAACTCCAGATGAATGCACCACTTTGTACATCTGGCTTTACGTGGATACTGGGGAATCGAGCCTAGATCATTAGGCTTTGCAGACCAAGTGCCTGTCTCTCCAGCCCTCTAAAAATGTCTATATATATATATATATATATATATATATATATATATATATGCAAGGAGAGAGAAAATAGACACACCAGGGCCTCTTGTCATTGTAAACAAACTCCAGAAGCATGCACCACTTTGTGTATCTGGCTTTGTGCAGGAACTGTGAATGGAAGCCTGGGCCAGCAGGCTTCGCAAGCAAGTGCTTTTAACTGATGAACCATCTCCCTAGTCCCAGCATTCATTTTTCTGCTACAATGAATTCTGCCCCTTCTCAAACTACCAGTGTACTATATTCCAAGAATTCTGTTCACTTCCTTTCTTCTACCGAGAATACCCAATTACCAGTTCCTACTATAGTAATATGTCAGGCACTGCAAGAAGCACTTTGCTTACATCTAAACATAACAAGCCTACAAGGTAGTTTATTTGCCTGAGGAACACAGCATATGGCATACATACGTGAAGACAGGTGTCTATATGTAGTTTGTTCTGATGTCCAATTTTTCTTTGCCTACACTGGCGTCTTGACTAATTGGTATTAGCCCCCTTCATTGGCGTTCTCATCTATAAAACGTCTATCCCCAAAGATCACTGAAAGTCAAAAAGATGCAACCTGGACTCTGGAGATGGCTCAGAGATTATAGCCATTTGCTTGCAAAGCCTGCTGGCCCTGGTTTAATTCCCTACTACCCACACCAAGCCAGATGCATAAAGTGGCACAAGGGTCTATAGGCTCGTCTGCAGTAGCAAAAGGCACAGGGCACCCATACTCATTCATTCTCTCACTCTGCTCACAAACACATAATAAATAAATATTTTTAAAGATGCGATGAAGCCGGACGTGGTGGCGCACGCCTTTAATCCCAGCACTCGGGAGGCAGAGGTAGGAGGAAAGCCGTGAGTTCAAGGCCACCCTGAGACTACATAGTGAATTCCAGGTCAGCCTAGACTAGAGCGAGACCCTACCTCGAAAAACAAAAAAAAAAAAAAAAAAAAAAAAAAGATGCGGTGCTGAAGAGATAGCTCCTCTGTTAAAGGCGCCTGCCTGCGGAGCCTGATGACGATCCAGGAGAGGGTAAAGCCAGATACACAAAGTGGCACACGCATCTGGAGCTCATCTGCTGTGACAAGAGGCCCTGGCGCTCCCATTCTCTCTCTCCTTGCAAATAAAACTATTTTAAACAATCTTTTAAATGTACATTCCAAGGAGGGTAAAATTAACCTGGCATCCACAGCAAGCGATCAAAGAAAGAAAGACAGAAAGACAGACAGACAGACAGACAGACAGAAAGAAAGAAAGAAAGAAAGAAAGAAAGAAAGAAAGAAAGAAAGAAGAAAGAAAGAAGCTTTCTTCCATCCTGACTCAGCTTCAGCACCTCCGGGAGCCCCCATCATCGCCCCCACAGAACAGCCACGCCAGCCTGGCTCCCCTTCAGGAAGCCATTTTTCCCAGGCATTACAAGAAAGATGTCCCGGACGCGCGATCGCACCCTCCCACGTCCCCGGTCCCCGGTGGTCCCCGAACAAAGGATGGGCCCTCCCTCCCCTGGGCAGGCGGCCGCGCGCCCCGCGGGGACCCGGGCCCTGGGGAGCGCGCGTCCGGAGGAAGGAGAGACCGCTCACCTTCGCCCGCTTGCGCCGGCTGGTCCGTCGCCCCTCCGGGGTCTCAGCGATGCCGGTCTCCATGGGGGTCGCAGAGCCGGGGATGACCGTGGGCCCGGCCTGAGGCCCGGCCGACCCCGGCGGCTCCGCTAGACCCCCGGGAGGCGAGGCCCGCGGGGGTTCCTTCTTCCGGGGAGTGCGTTCCCCCGCCGCCCCCGGCCCGACTTCGGCAGAACCCGCCAGGCCCGCGGGCGGCGCGGCTACCTCAGAGCCGTTCTCGGCGCCGCCAGCCGCCCCGGGGCCAGCCTCGGTCCCGCCCGCTGCTGCCGCCGCCGCCGCTGCCGCCGCCGCCGCCTTCTTCCCGGACAACATCTCGGGCCGCCTGGCCGCCGACGGCCGCAGGGGCCGCTCGGTCTGCCGCTCCGTGGGTTCGGAGCCGCCGCACCTCGCTACACCTCGCCTCACACCGCCCGCGCGAAGCCAGCCGCCGACGTCGACGTGTGCGCACGCGCTGTGCGCGCTCCCGCCGCGTCGGGACAAAAAAGCCCCAGCCTCCTGCGGGCCCCGCCCCCTCGCTGCCATAGAGCGGCGTCCTGGCGGCTAGAGCGGCACCCAGGCCGCGCTCGTGCGCGACCTGCGGGACTCGGGCGCCCCCGCTCGGCGTGGAGGTGACCTCAGCACCGGCTTTGGTCTCGCCGCATCTGGTCCACAGACTGCATCGTGGACACAGGGGTTCTCATTTTTCGCTCTTTCCTTCACTTACCTAATAAATATTAATGGTTACTGCGCCACTAGGGTTGAATGATGAAGTCATGGCTTGAATTCCTGATCCTCATGCCTCTACCTCCCAAGTGTTGTTAGGATTACAGATGAGTGTCACCACCATGCCTGGCTTCACTTTTTGATGATTGCAAGTAAGGCTGTTTTGAATAGGGATGCACAGATAATCTCTCCAAATCCCTGCTTTCAAACCAGGCCAGATGACACAGGCCTGTTAATCCTAGCTGCTGGGGAGACTGAGATACAAGGATCACAAGTTCAAGTCCAGCCTGGGATTGGGAGTGAATTCAAGCCTTGCCTGGATAATTCGATGAGATCTTAACTCTAAATTAATTAATTAATTAATCTACAAGGCTAGGAATACACACACCTACAGCCATGAAGGAGACAACAGGATCAATGGAACTCACTGGTTAGCCAGTCCAACCAAAAAATGGTGTTTCAGGTTTAGCAAGAGACATTGTCTCAAGGAAATAAGGCAGAAAAGTAATAGAAGGACAGCAGACATCTTCGGTGGCTTCTGCATAGTGCGCGTACATCTGCAGACACACATGCATACACCATACATCCACATGCACACACATACACCACAAAAAAGTTAGTATCTGCCAGACTCAGTGGTACCCCAGTAATCCCAGCACTCAGAATCCTGAAGCAAGACAATCGCAAATTCCAGGCCAGCCTGGACTATATAGCAAGACCTTGTCACAAAAAGAGAGAGAAAGGGAGGGAAAAAGAAAGGGAGGAAACCTACTTTGCCCTGAAGTCTCAGGTGAACAATTGATGGACTTGTGAGACAATATTTTAGGCTGATTAAGAAAGGGCACACAGTCATCTTTTGCTTATTTTCCAATTTTGGATAATTTTTCTCTATGGTCTCACCCACTACAAGTGTAAGAGCTCTGAGTCATGTTGCTACCAGTGGCTGGACCCAGAAGTGTGCTGAGAGTGAGGTGTTGCTACGGCCTACATCAGCTGATTTATGAGGATAATGCTTACATGCTGCCTGTCCAAGAGTCTGACACACAGTGGACCCTTAAGACATAGGAATAGTTCCTATTGTTATGCGACAGTTGGGTGGGGAGAGGGAGCTGGTTTTTAATCAGAGGAGTGGGTGGCCATTACTCCTGTCATGGAGGGGACTGAGGCAGGGACCTGAGACCTGTGTGTGTCCATGCCATAATGTTGGGGGAAATAATCTTTCTTTTGCGGAGTTTCCATGGGATTCTTGCTTCTTCTGGCACCATAGGAGCACTGGTGGCATGGCTGATAAGTTTTAAACCAGCCTTGTTTGGGTTCCTCTTTCTTCTGCTGTTGCTTAGCAACTGGATGGTCAAACAAGAGCTCAAGTCCACCCCTTCAGAGTCCCCCAAGGTGAGCCAGCTGGACGATGGGGTCTTAGCTTCCAGCAGAGGGTTAAGGGACATTAAGAGCTAGACTGAAAGGATGGGACAGAGATGGTATAAGGAGCCAGGTGTGGTGGCACCTTCTTTAATCCCAGCACTAGGGAGGCAGAAGTAGGAGGATCACTATGAGTTGGAGGCCAGCCTGAGACTACATAGTGAATTCCAGGTCAGCCTGGGCTAGAGCGAGACCCTACCTGGAAAAAAAATTAAAAAGTCAGAGAAGGTACAAGAATAATGGGGCAAGATGAAGAATTTTTTTTTTTTTGGTTTTTCGAGGTAGGGTCTCACTCTAGTCCAGGCTGACCTGGAATTCACTCTGGAGTCTCAGGGTGGCCTTGAACTCACAGCGATCCTCCTACCTCTGCCTCCCGAGTGCTGGGATTAAAGGCGTGCGCCACCATGCCCGGCTAAGAGGAAGAATTTAAAACTCTAAGTTCCTGCTCTGTGGCTTCTTCTTAAGTGAGGGTGAACAATCATTTCCCTTAGTTTCTGCATCTGTGAAATAAGAATCATCCCAAACTCTCGTCATTCATGTTTGATGTTGGCATACCTCAGGAACAGTATCAACTACTTCAAGTGGAGAAAAACAAAAATGAATGGGATAGAAATACATGTGTCAATATAGATACAAATCTAAGATAACCTGAAGACAGTGGAAACACCCAGGCTGCCTTAGCTTCCCGTTACTATAACCTCTAACGGAAATGCTACTTATAAGAAAAGGTTGATACTGACTCACAGTTTTAGGAGCTCCAGTTCATGGTTAGGTTAGAGCCATGGAGGGCGTGTGCATGCATGCACTCACACACACACACTCACACACACACAACACACACACACACATCATTAGGATGGCATACACAAAACTGATCAGGTTATAGGCAGGAAGTTAAATAAGTGGGGTTTTTTTTTTTTAGTATTTATTTATTTTCGAAAAAGAGAAAGATGGGGGAGAGAGCCAAGGCCTCTTGCAGCTATGAACAAACTCCAGATGCATGTGCCACTTTGTGCATCTGGCTTTACATGGGAACTGGGGAAATGAACCTAGGCAGTCAGGCTTTACAAGGGCTTTGCAAGAAAGTGCCTTTAACCGCTGAGCCATCTCCCAAATCCAAGTTATTTTTTAAAGCAGGGTCCCATGATCTCCTCTTTAAAGTCTCTCCACCTCCCAATAGCAACATGAGTCAAACCTTTCATTGAATTCATGGGCCTTTGGGAAACATTCTAGATACAAACTGTAAAAGGTATCTTTTTGTTTGTTTGTTTGTTTGTTTTTGAGGTAAGGTCTCACTTTAGCCCAGGCTGACTTTCACTATGTAGTCTCAGGCTGACCTTGAACTCATGGCAATCCTCCAACCTCTGCCTCCTGAGTGCTGGGATTAAAGGTGTGTGCCACCACATCAGTCTTACTTATGATCCTGTACCTCAGTCTCCCTAGCAGCTAGGATTAACAGGCCTGTGTCTTCTGGTCTGGCTTGAAAGCAGGGGTTTGAAGAGATAGCTGTGCATCCCTATTCAAAACAGCATTACTCACAAAGGTGAAGCCAGGCATGGTGGTGACACACACCTGTAATCCTAACAACATTTGGGAGGTAGAGGCATGAGGATCAGAAATTCAAGCCAGGACTTCATCATTCAACCCTTGTGTCATAGTGATCATTAATATTTATTGGATAAGTGAACGGGTTGGTTCGGGGTTGGCTTAGAAGGTTGGTGAGGGGAGGTCATTCCTCTACATTGTTAGAAATTTAGCCATATCCCTGGCCTCTACCCAGGAGATGCTAGTACCACCTCCCACACCATTTGAATGATCTGAAATACCTCCAGACATTAGCAAATGTCACCTGGAGAGAATTCATTGAGGGAGATGAGGAGATGGTTCAGTGGGTTCAAGAGCACTGAGCACTTGCCACACAAGAATGAGGGCCTGAGACTGAGTCTATTCTCCAGCAACCACAGAAATAGCCATATGAGTCTGCAACCCAAGTCCCCTTGGGGAGTAGAGATAGGAGAAGTGTTGGGGCTCAGTGACAGAAAAACGGCTATTCTGGGTTGAGTGAGAGACTCCTCCAGGAAATAAGCAATGGCGATAGAGGGGTGCCCAACTTCTCTGGCCTCCACATACATGCATGAGGCACACACCTGTGCAGACACCACAAACATCATACAAATTGCACACACACACACACACACACACACACACACACCCCAAAAATGCATTGAAAAGCTAAAGTTCAATTGAGGACATGGTATTTGGTGGAAAGGAGTCCATAGTACTTCAATTATCTTTGTGAGATTTCCTTCCTTCCCTCCCTTCCTTCCTTCTTTCCTTCCTTCCCTTCCTTGTCTTTTCTCCTTCTTTCCTTCTTTTTCCTCTTCTCCCCTCTCCTTCTCTTTCCTTCTCCTTGTTGCTTTCTCCCTCCCTTCTTCCCTCCTTCCCTCCGTTTTTCTTTCCTCTTTCTTCCTTGTGCTGAGGATTAAACCCAGGGCTTTTCACAAGCCAGGTAAGTGTTCTACCACTGAGCTGCATCCTATCATGATAGTTTATTTCTTGATTTTATGATAGTTGATGTGGGAAAATGGGTCCGATGCACACCACTATATAAACTACATGTGGCAGCACGCACCTGTAATCCCAGCACTGCAGGAGGTGGAGGCAAGAGAATCAGGAGTTCAAGGTCATCCTCCACTACATAGTAAGTACCAGGCTATTCTGAGATACATAAGACCCTGTTTCGAAACAAAAAGCTGTCTTAGACCAGGTGGGTGTTCCAGGCAGGAAGGCATTATCACTAACTCTCTTTTCCCTTCTTGTGGTCATGGAAATTAGGAGAATGCAGAGAAACCAAAGACTTCCGAAGCCAACCCTGATGACCAGCAAGCCATGAGAAAGGAGGAAACTGAGAAAATGAATGCCTGTTTTGCCCTCCAGGACAAGGTCCTTGAACGGCTGATGCTCAGTGAGATGAAACTGAAGGTTTTGGAAAATCAGATGTTCTGCATATGGAATAAAATGAATCGGCACCAATGTGACAGAAGATACCGAAACTGTCCCAGGAGGAGGAGGCACAGGCCAAGAAGGGATGACTCGCTATTCTCCATCGTCTCTACTTGTACCACTGGTTCCCCCACCTAATCAGACTGGGGTGGGTTAGCCTCTGCTAATATCATCTTGACCTAATGGATTAGTCTGGTTGTTGTTGTTGCAGTAACAGAAAAAAAGACAAGTGCTTTATTTAGTTCATAACATTGGCAGTCTAACAACATGGTGTTAGCAATGGCTTTTTGTGAGGATTTCATAGTGGATAGCATCACATAGTGGTGAGGGGAAAGAGAGTTATTACCTGGTAAGAAAAAGAAGTAAGAGAGAGACAGAGAGAGAAAGAGAGAGAGAGAGAGAGAGAGAGTGCCCAGTCGTCTCTTGGACTGGGCATGTAGCTCAGGTACTTGTCTAGCATGCACAAGGTCTATCATAGTCAGCCATATGCTGCTGGGATGAATCTCCAAACCAGGCACAGTTATGGGAGGAAAGGATTAATTGAAGCTACAGATCCAGGGCATGTTCCATAATGGAGAAAGAGGCTTGACCTCCCTTTCACAGGTCCAAGCAGAGAGAGAAACCCATCACCAACACCAAAGGCAGGAAGAAGAGAGAAGATTTTCTCCCCCTTTTTTATAGCCTTAGGGCAAGGTCTTGCACCCCTATTCCAGACTTGTTGGCTTCCTCAGTCTCTGAAATTTCCTTCCTGCACTTCCTTCCCAGGAAGGATGTTCATTTCTAGCTTTCTGAGCTTCCTTACATCCTGTCCCCTACTGAGAGGCTGCCTTCCTGTGAACAACATCAGAGACCCACCCAAGATAATTAAAAAGATCAAGTTGACAACATAACCTAACCATCACAAGGTCCTAGATTTAATCCCCAGTACTGTAGGGAAAAAAAAAAAAAGAAACCTCTTGAGATAACCAGTCCAGTCTGTGGTGATATCACCCTACACATGTCTACACGGTCCACTGGAACGAAAGCCCTCCTGTGCAGCACGGCTCTGACCATGTTCCTTGCTATCTATAAGCCATCATCTTACCCCATGATTGACAAAATAAACCCACATTCCCTCCCATGCTATCCAGCCTTCCTTCCCCCTAAACTCTAAACAGAAGATCCTAAATGCCATTCAGTTGCGTATCACTTGTGTGGTTTTTGCTTGAGGAACCCACCGGCAGAATATAACTCAATGTTATCCCTTTAAATTTGAGATTTTTTCTTGAATAAATTGATCTGCAAGGGAATGGGAGTAAATAGCAATTTCTCTGTACATTAACGAAATTATCACTGGCTTAAAATAAAGATAAACTGGATGTGGTAGCACATGCATTTGATCCCAGCATTTGGGAAGCTGAAGTAGGAGGATCTCCGTGAGTTCGAGGCCAGCCTGAGACTACATACTGAATTCCAGGTTAGCCTGTGCTAGAACAAGACCCTACCTAAAAAACAAAACAGAAAGAAACAAAAAAGAAAAAAGAAAGAAAGCAAAGAAAAACAGAGTAAGAGTTCGAGGACAGCCTTTGCTACATAATGAGTTAGGGACTAGCTTAGGATACATGAAATTCTGTCTCCAAAAAAAAGTGAGTATATTCCTTTTTTCATGACTGTGATCAAATACCTGGTAAGAGGAAATGAAGAGAGGGAGGGTTTATTTTGGCACATAGGTCGAGGGTACAGTCTAGCATGGCAGGAAAGCCATGGAGTCAGGAGCATGAGGCAGCTGGTCACACTGCATCCACAGTCAGGAAGCAGAGAGAGATGAACCCTGATGCTCAGCTTGCTTTTTCCTTTTTATTCAGTCCGGGACCCAAATCCCTAGGCTGGTACTTAGTGAAACCTTTCCAGAAACACCTTCATAGACACACCCAGAGGTGTGTTTCCATGGGGATTCTAAATCTCATCAAGTTGACAAGATTAGCCTTCGAAGTAAGAGGAAGGGATGCTAGAGTTTGAGAGTCAGGCTAGCCCCAAGCTTCCACTTCTCCAGGGGAAGCACTGGAAAGCCACCACCTCACTGTGACCTCATGACACAGTGGTGTCCCATCTCCAATCATCTCTCTGCGCAAATCCATGCATTCCAGGCACGCCAGATAACTGGCAATTCCCCAAAGGAATCCAAGTCTTTGCTTATGTGGTTTCTTTCCTGGAATCTCTTATTTCCAATGTCTTCTGTTATAATTCATTCCTTCCAAAACCACCATCTCCAGAGAGCTTCCCTCCATCCAGTCTTAGGAATCTCCTTCCTGGAGCATTTTGTCTGTAGTCTGCAGTAGAATGGGTTACATTCTGCTGGGGTTTGATTTGTAAACATTCTGCTATTTTTAAATTTTTATTTATTTTTTGAGATAGAGAAAGCATGGGCATGCAAGGGCCTCCTGCCACTGCAAATGCAAGACACGTGTGTCAGACTTTATGTGGGTACTGAGGAATTGAACTTGGGCCATCAGACTTTACAAGTAAACATCTTTAACGATTGAGCCATCTCTTCAGCCCACACATTCCTGTATTTATCCCAACCCTCCAATTAGGTGTCTCTGTCGCTTGCCTTGCCTTTTCTTTTCTTTTTTTTTTGGGGGGGGGGAGTAGGGTCTCACTCTAGCTCAGGCTGACCTGGAACTCACTGTAGTCCCAGGCTGGTCTTGAACTCATAGCATCCTCCTACCTCTGCCTCCCAGTGCTGGGATTAAAGGTGTGTGCCACCACACCTGGCCAGTTAGGTGTCTTTGAGGATAAACACAGCACCTGTATGTTCACCTGAATGCTCCCATAGCACTTTAACACACTGGTTAGCATATGACCAGTGCTCAATCACATCTGTGCAGTAGTGACCTTCTCTTACTGGGACAAAACGCCTGACCAAAAGCAACCTATGAAAGGAGGGGGCTTATTTTGGTTTACAATTGAGGGGAGTTTCATCATAGCAAAGAAAAGCATGGCAGAGCAGAAGCTGGACATCACGTCCTACCACAGTAGCTGGAAGGTAGAATCAAGAGTGAGATGGTTCTGACAAGAACTTGGGCAAGAACACCCTGAGGCTCACCCCCAGTGACACACAGTAAGGCTCCAACTCCCACCAGCTGAAGACTGAGTATGAGGCTTAATCACAAACACTTGAGGTTATAGGAACATCTCACATCCCAACCTTCACAATATATGATTGCTGATTACAATTTAATGTGCCCTGGCATATGTTCTGCCCTTGACTTATAAAAATTTAAAAAAACTTTTTATTGATAGTTTCCATAATTATAGACCATAAATCATTCTGATTCCCTACCCCGACCCCATATCTTTTCCCTCTTTCAATTAGTCTCTGTTTTGCTTCAATATCATCATCTTTTCCTCCCATTATGTGTAGGTATTATCAGGCACTGCGAAATCATGAATATCAAGGCCAAGGTCTCCTGCTGCTCCTGGTGGACAGTCAGCCAAGTAAAGAGGCCTGAACGGCTGGTCTAGGGCTCCAGGCTACAGCAGCTGAGCATTGCTTCTTTCTCACATGTGCCCTGGCATCCATGACCAGAGAGCTCAGACCTCCGCTGCAGACCTTGCACAGTTCCTCCAGGCTTCCCTCCTTCTGCAAAGTTCCCTCCAGCTTTGCCAACATCCGCTGGAAATCCTCTTCTAAGTCCTATTCATTGCTGCACTTGGTGGTGGTGGACTTATGTTTGATGAGCCTCTAGGTAGGGAGATGGTTTAGAAAAAAATATTTTGGGGCTCCCTCCAAGTTCCCAGCAACGAGATACCAGGTGTCCTCCAGAAGAAGGTTGCTTCATCAAAGTGCAAATGACACTACCTGATGTCCGCATCCTGAGGGTACAGCTTGGACCCTGTTTCCTGGTGCTTGAGTTCAGCCCAGGTGTTGTTGGTGTACAAGGCTGACCTCACACTGAAGTATGCACAAGTATGGTCATACTGGTGTCTCTTTTCTGGACATACTCCAGGGTGTTTGCTGTCATAGTCTGGTCCAGGGTAGCTCTCTGTGTGGTGATGAGATGTTGGACATCACAGTGCCTCGTTCTTCTCTGACCTCTGCTTGTAAGTGTCCCCACCAGAAGCCACTTTGCAACTATGCTTTGTGATTTTTATGGTGTTTGCCTTTGCCTAGAAGTCTCACTATACGGACCCTGGACTCGGTCCTTCTTAAAGTCCTTTTAAATTACATTTATTTATGTACTTTTTTGTTTGCTTGTATGTTTTTGAGGTGGGATCTCACTCCAGCCCAGGCTGATCTGGAACTCACTCTTTAGCTCCAGGTTGGCCTTGAACTCGCAGTAATCCTTTTACCTCAGCTTCCCAAGTGCTGGGATTAAAGTCATGCACCATGCTTGCCTTTATTTATTTATTTTTTGAGACATGATCCCAAACACTGGCCTTGAATGCTCAGTCTGTAGTTGAGGGTGATCTTGAACTCCTGACCTTCCTGCCTATACCTCCCAAGTGCTGGCCAAAGATTTCTTCTCTATATCTCACCTTCTGAATGTCCTCTATTGTCACGTGCCAGTGATTTTCCAAATTGAATATTCCATACATACCTCTTGGTTTTGGATTCAGAGGTCCAACTGCCCACTTCCTCACCTTCCCTCTGATGGCCAGGTCCTCGCCTTCCCTGCCTTCCTCTGCCATAGGCACAGCCTCTCTTCTCACAGTGAAAGACCACTCCCCGCTTCTACTCCTCTTTCTTCCACCCTCGCTTTGGTTGCTAATCCTATTCTCCACACAGACTCTGGCACATGCTCAGTACCTCACTGCTGGTCCAAACTGCGCCATCTGTCTCATGAATGAGCAAGGCAGACTGAACTCCCCTCCCCCACCTTCCCTCTAGTTCCCACCACAGAAGCCAGATCTGATTTGAATCTGGCCTCCAAGACTCTAGACTCTAGGTTAGAAGCTTGGTCTCCAATGTGAAGGAACTGTTAAGAGCTGAAGGAATAAGGGGCTGAGGATGTAGCTCAGTGATGGAGAGCTTGCCTAGTGCGTGCAAAACTCTGGCTTCCACCACCAGCATTACCAAAAGAAAAAACAGGTGAAGAGTTGGAGAGATGGCTCGGCACTTTAAGAGCACATCCCGTGCAAGCATGAGGGCCTGAGGAGGCCAGAGAAATTGCTCAAGTTTGATCCCCAGGACCCACATAAACAGCTGGGTGTGGCCATACATGCATGCCTATAACCCCAGTCCCATGGGGAGCAGAGACCAGAGAAAGGCTAGGGCTGGGGTGGAGGGGCTTACAAGGAGAGGGGGAGAAGCTAGGCATGGTGGTGATGCCTTTAATCCCAGCACTTGGGGGTAGAGGTAGGAGGATCGATGTGAACTCAAGGCCAGCCTAAGACTACATTGAAAAACAAACAAAACAAGAAACAGAGAGAGAGAGAGAAAGAGAGAGAGAGAGAGAGAGAGAGAGAGAGAGAGAGAGAGAGAGAGAGAGAAGCCCCAGGATCAGTAAGAGACTCCAGGTAAGAAAGAGTGAAGCAGGACACCTGGTGGTCCCCTTGGGCCACCACAAGCCAGTGCAACCTTACATACATAGATGACCACAGCACACATAGACCACATTCCACACACATAAAAGGTAGGATGATGAGGTCATGGGGATACCACCGTCTGAAAGAATCAAGGTAGCTGTGTGGGCAAGCCTGTCCTTCTCTCTCTGGCCTCCTGTCTCATCCTGTGATCCTGTCCTCTTGTATGAAACCCCATATGATTCCTGATTTCATTTGATGCCATTGGTGGTGGGACTCTTTGTAGCCAGCACCATGCCGCTTAGACTTTTAGTTTCCAAATTGTGGCCTTAAACAAACCTCTTTTCTTTATTGATGTACCCAGCCCCAAGTATTTTGTTACAATAACAGAAGATGGATTGATACAGTGTTCCTTTGAAAAGTTGAATCAGATCTAACCCTTTGCTCCAGACTCTTGGGAGACCCCATCTCACTCAGATGGAGAGCCAAGCTCTCTCCTGTGCTTAGGTTTCATATGAACCGTGTGTCCTATACTCCCTAACCTTGTTTACTACTTGGCCCCTCACTTGATGCTCTTGGCTGCACTTTGACCCCAAGGCCTTGGTGTTCCCCCACCATGAACACCTCCCCTGCTGTTTGTGCAGTTGTCCCTCCCTTCATTTTGTGCATCTCAGAGAGACCCATCTGACCCACTGTTTTCTTTTCTTTTAAAAACTTTTATTTATTTATTTGTCTATATGTGTGTATGGTGTGTGTGTGTGTGTGTGTGTGTGTGTGTGTGTGTGTGTGTGTGTGTGTGATCTATATGAGGTGCACCAGGACCTTTTGCCACTGCAAACTCCAGATGTATGCACTACTTTGTGCATTTGGCTTTATGTGGGTACTAGGAAATTGAAGCTGGACTGGTAGGCTTTGCAAGCAAGTGCCTTAAACCAATGAGCCATCTCTCCAGCCCACCAATTTCATACTCTGATTCCTCACCAGGATCTCTGTGTTATTTCAAAGTATGTATCACTTTCTTTATAAAAACATTTTATTTATTTGCAAGTAGAGCGAGAGAAAGAGAGAGAGAGAGAGAGAGAGAGAGAACAGGTACACCAAGGCTTCTAGCTGCTGCAAACAAACTACAGATGTGTGCACCACTTTGTGCATGTGGCTTTACATGAGTACTGGGGAATTGAACCCAGGATGCTAGGCTCTGCAGGCAAATGCCTTAACCACTGAACCATCTCTTCAGTACAGCTCTCTTTTTTTCTATGTGTTTTTTCTTTTTACCATTTTCATGTACCTGTATTACGTTTTTATTGTAGACATCTTTCTCATTGCTGCAACAAAGAACCCAACCAAAAGCAGCTTGTGGAGGAATGGGTTTATTTAGTTTACGGACTCGAGGGGAAGCTCCATCATGGTAGGGAAAACGATGGCATGAGCAGAGAGGTGGGCATTACTTTTGCCTCAGCACTGCAAACAGCGGCAGAAATGTGTGCCAAACACTGGCAAGGGGAAGCTGGCTATAACACCCATAAGCCTGCCCCCAACAACACACCTCCAACAAGGTTCCAAAATCGCCATCACCTGGGGATGGGGAATTCAGAACACAAATGTTTGTGAGGGACACCTGGATCAAACCATCACAATTCTGATCATATGTACCCTCCCTTGTCCCCTTCAGCTCACTGTCCTCCTCATCACTTAACAGTGGCTATGCCCCAGAAGAGAGTGACTCCTGCCCCCCAACCTCTGACTGTCATTAGCTCCTTAGGAAGAGAGTGGCCTCTCCTGTCTATAACAGACTGTTGGCTAGCTCCATCCTGCGTAAGTCTTGTGCAAGTAACTACAGCTGGCATGAGCTAGCATGCATGAATCACCTACTAGCACTTGACCAGGCTGCCTGGCTGAAGATAGGATCTCAGAGGCTGAGGGATCTCCTTGTGGGTTACATGAGTATTTCTGCGGTACCCAGAACAGTGCCCAGGCCTGAGCAGGTGCTAAGTGTGTCTGCTTGGCCACTGGATCTTCCCCCTGCACCAGGCATAAACTCTGGCAAATGGCAGGTGTCCACTAAGTAGGTGCCGAGTGACTCTGGACTCTAAATGAGCCAATGGTTCAATCCTCCTACTCCAGTACTGGGAATCTAGGCTTGAGTTGCTGCACCCAGTTTGGATTATTTCTTTGTATGAAACATGGGGTGCACATGTAGAGGTCCAAGGACAACGTCGGGTGTCAGTCCTCATCTTCCATCTTGTTTGAAGGGGAGTCTCTTGTTGATCACTGTTGCTTATTCCAGGCTAGCTGGTCTGAGAGCCTCCAATGATCATCCTTTAAAGAGGTGCAAACTGGGACTGGGATTTTGCACGCGGGCCTCTGCTGTCCCCTTGTGGCTCTATTTCAGTATGACATGCTGTGTATTCCCGTCTTGTTAAATTTGGGTGAGCCCTGGTGAGCAACAGCTGCTCTAACGCTGGGTTGGAGGACAAAAGGCTGTGTCCCAGTAGAACTCCTGGGTTCCAATGCCAGTCCTGCCACATCAGCCTTCTCCTCCTCCTCCACCCTGCCTCCCATTTCCTCTTCCTCTTCCTCCTCCTCTGGCCCTTTCCCCCCATTTTATCCTCCTTCAGCCTCATTTCTTCCTTTTCCTCTACCTCCTTCTCCCCATTCCTCTCCTCCTCCATTCCTTTTCCTCCTCCTTTTCCTCTTCCCCCTCCTTCTTTTTTGAGACAAAATTTCTTGTAATTTGGGCTGGCCTCACTATAGCTAAGGATGACCTTGAGCTTCTGATCCTTTTCCCTGCCCCTCCCCAGTGTTGGGATTACAGGCCTGCACCCACCACACCCAGTTTACACAGTGCTGGGGATCCAACCCAGGGCTGTATGCATGCTAGGCAAGCACTCCACCGACTGAGCTATGCCCCCAGTCCAGTCGGTGGCTGCAAAATGGGGCAGATAGGGGTTCCTCTGCAGATCAAAGGTAAATTATTAATCCTGCCTGCTTTGAGGCAGGCTGCCCAACCTGCTGAGGGCCATAGTGACAATTAACCAAGAAGCCAGCCACAGTGAAAAAGATCTGGGTCCTAGCTCAATTGTTGTCACTGACCTTGCCACATGACCTTGGCAAGCCACTTCCCCTCTCTACGTGGAATTTGGGCGAAATCATAAAGACTTTTGTTCATGAGGGTCACAGAAGTTCCAGAAGGTTCTCCTGTACGTACTCACATACTGGACCCTGAGCATCAGCTACAAGACACAATAACCCAAGCCTGGTCCAGCCACAGGGCAGCTTCAAGTTCTCCTGAGAAGGATGTGAAGATGGGTGTGCTCCCCTCCCTCCAGTAGCAGAGGAGCCTTGATATTCCATGAGGAATCTGGGGTCTGGCCTCAGCCTCACCCAGGAGCCCTCATCTTGACTCAGTGGCTCCGAATCTGAGGTCATCTGTAGTTTTTAGCTGTGACCACATAGTAGAATCAGTAAAGACTGTGATGGTTTGAATGTGAAATGTCTCCATAGCCTCATGTGTTTGTGATTAATTCTCAAAAATCAGTCTCCAGGACTGGAGGATGGCTCAGTAGTTAATATGCTTACCTGCAAAACTAATGACCTGGGTTCGATTCCCCAGTACCCATGTAAAGCCCAATGCTCAAGCGGTACATGCATCTTGAGTTCATTTACAGGGGCTGGAGGCCCTGGTGTGCCCATTCTCTCTATCTCTCTACCTCTCTTTCTCTACCTCTACCTCTACCTCTCTCTCTCTCTCTCTTTCCCTGCTTGCAAATAAAATCAAGTAAAAACTACAAAAGAATCCATCCCCCATGGCTCAGGGAATTTTGCAGAAGAGGGGGTAGAAAGATTGTAAGAGCCATGGGGGGGGAATATCCAGAGGCATCCCCCACCAAAAAAACTGGCTACTGCTTGTACAATTCATAACCCTCCATCCCATGGACCATTCCAGCAATCCCACTGAGGAGGGCACTCAGTGGATTGAGGAGGGACAGGGAGGACAAAAATGGGGGTACCAAGGATTGTTCATACAGTGTTTCTAAGTATTAACAAATTAATAGATTAATAAAAAGTCCTCAGCTGATGGAGTCTTTGATAGGTGGAACCTTGCTGGAGGAGGTGTGTCATTGGGGGCAAGTTTGAGGTGTATTAGTCCAGCTCTCTGGATGTTCAGAGCTAGCTCATTCTTGCTTCCTCCCACTCATATGACAAGATATGATAATCAGCCTGAGGGGTATCTGCTCTGCTTTCCCTGCCATGATGAAGCTTCCCCTGGAGACTGTAAGCCGAAATAATTCCTTTCCTCCCATCAGCTGGGGTGCTTGCTTTATAAGAGCTGGGTTATTCAGGCTCTGTCACCATCCCCATATATAGACAAAGAAACCAGGCTCACAAAGCAGTCATGAATACCTAACAGTCAGGCCTCAAGTGAATTCTTTGGGGTCCCGTTCCTCAGAGGTGACTGGGGAGCAGGGGTGTGGTTGGGATATGGTCATGGAGGCCTGTGGGTCATTATCACCTCTTACCCCTCTTACACACTGGGCTGGTAGAGACACCCTGAGAGAAGCTCCTTTAAACCCTCCCCCCCCAGGCTGGTAGCATCTGGGGCCACATGGTGTGCCCAGGGCTACCTGACAGATGTGTCCCTCTTTCCTGCTGCTGGGGGGGGACCCTAGAAACTAATCCCCTCAGCAGAGGCAGGAAGGGATTAGCACAGGGGAAATGATGACTGCATCTGTGCTGCGGGGAGCTTGGGCAAAGCCTTGGAGAGAACCCAAGATGCCACTCCTGTCCCCTGTAACGCAGGAGACCTCTGTGCAGTGCAGGGGCTAAATTGTGGGGCCTTCTGGAAGTGGGTAAGTTGTGGTATTTCTAGAGCTTGTGGCCTGGCAGGTTGTTTGGTAGCAGTCTGGGGACCAGGAGCTGGAATTAGATGTGCCCATCTAAAGGTACATGTGCCCAGCTGTCCAGGTTTGCTTGAGACAGAGTGCTTCTGGGAACGTGGACTTTCAGCGTTAACATCTGGAGAATCCTGGGCTGTTGGGGATACTGGGTCAGCCCAGCTGGTATTGCTGGGCTGCTGCATGCCTTGGAGGTGAAACTTCTTGAAATGAGGGGGTCCCTCTCCCCACCATCTTCATCTACCCCCCCTTTCCTAGCATCTCTTGGTCTCCTCTTCCTCCTCCCAACTCCCCAGGACTTCATTTGATATTTGCTCCTCTGACTCAGTTTCCCACCTACAGGGTCTCCTGGGCTGCAGCTCTGAATCCTCAAGGAGCTGGGATGTTCCCTGCCTTGGGGAGGAGGAAAACCCAGGTGAGTCCACTTTCCTTGTTAGTCTGGGAGATGTCCCCAATGCCTTTCCTTCCACTCCTGCTAGAAACTAGCTCACCCATCCCATTATCTAGTTAAGCCCCAGTCCTTGAGTTTCTGTTCCAACTCTTAGCGCAATTGTCATAGCGACTCAATTGTTTGTTTTGAGGACAGTGGTTATTACACTAATTGTTCACTGAATCATGCTCAGCTTTCTAGGGGCTTTGTGTGTGCTACTTGCTTGTCACTTGAACTGGCCAGGACACAGGAACAATTGTCCCCATTATGCAGAGCAGGAAATTGAGGTTCCAAGAACAAAGTTTGTTTGTCTAAAGCTGGACAGAGCAGAGCCTTGTTCTGTGAGGGCAATACTGCCCAACAGGCAGCAGACCCTGGGGCTTTGTGTCATGCGTGGATCAGTGAGTGGGTGGGTGAGTCAGTGGGTAGATTGATGGGTAGGTGGGTGAATGAATGGGTGCATGGATTGGTGGGTGAGTGGATGAATTTTCAGATGGATATGGATAGGTGGTTGAATGAATAGATGAACGGATGGATGAAGAGGGACTTCCCTGACTGCACTGTAAGAAAAAGGAAAGGAGGCAAGGGTGCCTGGGGTTCTGATCATAAGAAAGGAGTCGGGGAGACATGCTATGGATGGGGTTTGGGGGAGCCTGCATGGTCTACTGGGAAGCAGGAGGAGAAATTCCCAGGGACCATTGTAAGCTGGTGAGCAGTTTCAACACCAATGCCTTCTGTGGATCTGCTGCCATGATCTGAGGCTGAGCCCCAGAAGAGGGCTACAGGTTGGGGTACAGGGCCCTAGCTGCATGTGGAGTTGGAGGGGGATGAGGAGTAGAGCTGGAACCCAACCTTTCACTGCCTGTGGGCCCCAAGCAGTCATGTGATGTCTCTGGACATCCAAGTCTTCACCAGTAATGAGAGGACACTGTGGGCATTCCTTGGGTGCCTGTCACAGGACGGGGTGGGGGTGGGACTGCTTAAAGGAAGCATCTTCATACAAATCAGCAACAATGCGAGACATCCAGTCTTGTGTCATTCCTCCTACATCTCTGTGCTCTTGGAGTCTTTTTTTTTTTTTTGAGGTAGGAGCTCACATTAGCCCAGGCTGACCTGGAACTCACTCTGTAGCCCCAGGCTGGCATCAAACTCACAGAGATCCTCCTACCTCAGCCTTCTGAGTGCTGGGGTTAAAGACATGAACCACCACATCCAGTGACAAGTCCATTTTCATTGTAAAGGTTTGTCTACCCACTTGGGCCAAGCTACACAGTGATGGGGCACCATGAACAGCCTTCCAGAACCAGCCACCCCAGGGAACACCACCCTCATGCCCCCATGCTGAGGGCATTACTCAGCCCAGGTTCAGGGCCAGGAGCCTGGAGGAGTGGTGGAAGCAGGCACTCAAAAGTGTGAGGAGTGTTGGTGATGACTTCTGGAAGAAGGTGGCATTTCAGCAGGTCTTAGGAGAGCTCATTAAGTACAGGGGAGAGGTGAGGGTGCTGTAAGCTCAGGCCAGACCCAGGTGTGCAGAACCCCTAAAGGGCCCACTTTGGAGATGGTCTGGGACTCACAGGAAGCGTTGGGTGGAGGACCCCTCACTGACCCCCAGGGTCCCTGCCCTGTGTCCTTGCTCCCCCAGGCCCGGCAGCTCCGCCTGCTAAAAGACAACAAGAAATGGTTCTTGCCAGCTTTCAGTGGTTTCCTCTTCCTGCTCTCAGTGACCATGACCGGCTGCTTCCTGTGGCAGTATCACCTCCTCAAGTTGCAGGCTGGTGAGTGACTAAGCCATCATGGGCATCACCCCATCCCCATGGGCACAGCTCCTGGATCTTGAGCTGCCTTTGATCCTGTCTAGGAGCGATCATAAGATTTCTACTCAGGAGCTCCGGCCTCTGGTCTCCCCCAACGTGTCACTGCACATCTCTGGGCCCATCATGGGACCTCTCTGGGCCTTGATGCTCTGGGGTATAGAAAGGGAGGACCCTACTGCCCACCAGTTTCTGTTAGTCCCCCAGCCTGAGAGACTGACAATTTCTGGAGTCTGTCCTTCCTGGGCTGGCCAAGTTCCCACAAAAAAGACACCTAAGCTGGGGACAGACACCATTCCCTATTGCTATAGCAACCCTAGGGCCTCCAATCGACCTAGCTCCTGGAAGGTCCAGAGCCCTAGGTCTCCACTGCAGCGGGGAGCTGCCTTCTCCATTCCTTCCACTTGTTCCCAGACACTCAGCAAGATGCTTGGCTTTCTGGTTGTGCTGAGCTCTCTGCAGCTATGGCTCCTCACAGCAGCTCCTTCCTCTCCCATATCAGTCTTTTCTGGGATAAATTCCTTTATGAAGTTCTTTCTTCTTCAAGCAAACATATCTCAATGGGGCAGGCTACTCTGGGTCACAGTGCTCAAACTATCAACCTGCAATGGGCAGGCACAACTAGAAATCCACCAAAGTGATTGTTGGGGAAATTCAAACAGACATTCAAAATAGGAGGGCTGGAGACATGGCTCAGTGGGTAAGGTGCTTGCCTGAAAAGAAGAAGGACCTGAGTTCGATTCCTCAGTACCCACATAAAGCCAGATGCACAAAGTGGCACATGTGTCTGGAGTTCCTTTTCAGTGGCTAGAGGCCCTGGTGCACCCATTCTCTCTCTTTCTATCTCTCTCTCTCCAGTCTCATAAATAAATAAATAAATAAATATTTAAAAAATAGCTTCGGGTTCATATGGTCAGATTCAGCAGGTGCAAAGAAACCATCAAACCACTACAAAGTTTCTTTTTTTCTTTCTTTCTTCCTTCTCATCCCCCTCCTCCTTCTTCTCCTCCTTTTTTTTTTTTTTTTTGGTTTTTCGAGGTAGGGTCTTGCTCTAGCCCAGGCTGATCTGAAATTCACTATGTAGTCTCAGGGTGGCCTTGAACTCACATCAATCCTCCTACCTCTGCCTCTCCAGTACTGGGATTAAAGGCATGTGCCACCATGCCCTGCTAAAGTTTCTTTTCTGTGTATGCTTGTGTGCATCTGTGGGTGTGAATGTGGGCATATGCGTGCCAGGGTGTGTGTGTAGAGGTCAGACGATGGCTTATGAGTGTCTGTCCCCTCCTCCTACCTTGATTGAGGCAGAGTCTCTTGTCATTGTGTTCACCAGGCTAGCTGGTCTGTGAGCTTCAGGGAGATTCTCCAATCTCTCCCTCCCTTCTCAATGTTGAGTTCTGGGCTTACAGAAGCCCTCCATGGCTTCCAGCTTTTACATAGAGCCTGGGGATCCAAATTCTAGTACTCTGGTTTGAGTAACACTTCATCTAGTAAGCCATGCCCTGCCCATTATAAGAATTCTATTTTTTTTCTTTCCAGTTTTGTACTTAATTTGTCACAAATGGCAAACAGTTTGTGACCTACAAACAACGTGATCCAGGTCCTTACCCTCATTGGACACCATCTAAGGGAACATTAGAAGTGACCCAATCACCATACCTGGTGGTACATGCCTGTAATCCCAGCACTAGAGAGGTGGAGGCAGGAGGATGGCAAGTTGGAGGCCAGCCTGGATACCACTAACAGACACTGCCTCAAAAAGTTTTTCAAGTGAGCACTCCAGCCCCTCCCAGACCTGCTAGATTTGAAGATCTCCAAATGACTTTTCATAAGTGGGCACAGGATAGATGCCTGGCTGTAGATGTCAGCCCTACCTGGGTCCCAGGCTGACAAGGCTGAGGCTCCAGCTGAGATCCCTCACTCTGATTATCAAACCCACTCCATCCACTTGTCCAGAGATCCTCTGGAAGGGCATGTTCTGTTTATCTAAGGCTAAGTAACAAACCATCCCAGGGATTGGGGATGTAACTCAGTGGTCGAGCACTTACCTAGCATGTACCAAGTCCCTGGGTTCCATCCCCAAGCCCACAGGATGATTATTTCTCTTGGTTCTGTGGGCTGGCTGACAGCTCTGTTACTGATCTAACCTGCTCTCTTCAGTGCAGCATTCAAGTTGCTTGGGACAGGAGCCTTCCCCTCTCTGGGGTCCCTGGCTCTCAGGACTGATATCCTAGGCCTGTCCAATGTAGTGGTAGTGGTTCCAGAGAACAATTCTCTTAAGACCTAACCTAGAAGTCACCTAGTCAGCCAGCCTCATTCCACTGGTCAAAGTAAGACCCAAAAGTTGGAAGAGCTGACAGACTTAAGGTTATAGAAGTAACCACAGAAACCTTTTCTAGTTTGAAAGGGTCTCAGGAGGCAGTGAGGGGCCAGGAGGATGTCACCCCCAGTCTTCCCAAGGGAAGAGTAAGAGTTTAGAAATCTTATAATGGGCTGGGGACAGGAACCAGGAAGATGAGACTCTCATACCCCTTAATACCCTACACCAGCCTTAGAAGATAAGGTCTAAGACTGCTGGGGTGGTTCTCAGACTGAATCCTGGCGTTCATCTCTTCCCCAAGTCCCAGCATAGCCATGTCCTGTATGAGGCAAGATAAGGGCAGACTAATGTCCTGACACCGGGGCTTAGCTCTGGGGATAGAATCAGCTGTCCCTATTCCTCAGGTCGGAAGCCACCTTGGGGCTCCAAGTCCATTTCTCCATTCAAATATCCATAACCAGGTATGGTGATTAGGTCACTTCTAATGTTCCCTTAATGGTGTCCAATGAAGGTAAGGACCTAGATCACGCGGTTTGTAGGTCACAAACTGTTTTCCATTTGTGTCAAATTAAGTACAAAACTAAGAAGAAAAAAATTCTTATAATGGGCTGGACATGGCTCACTAGATGAAGTGTCACTCAAACCAGAATACTAGAGTTTGGACCCCCAGGCCCTATGTAAAAGCCAGAAGCCATGGAGGGCTTCATAACAAAGAGACAGACATGACTGAACCTATGGTCCCAAAGATCAAAGCCAAGTCACTAAACACAGGCAGATGGGGCTGGTGAAACAAGAGGGAGGGAGGAAAGGACCTCATCTGGGATCACAGAGGCTGGACAGGTGGTGCGCTGCTTCCATGCTCCCCACCCCTGCCACACACAGTGCCCATGGTTGGCCAGGCAGCCCGACATATCCTAGAAAGTCCTCTGTTGGCTGGAGTGTGTGTGTGTGTGTGTGTGTGTGTGTGTGTGTGTGTGTGTGTGTGGTGGGAACTGTCTCCAAGGCATGGCTCTGACCGTTGCTGCTGCTTACCCCTTCTCTGATAACCCCCAGCCTCCTACCTGACTTCTGTCCCCTGTTTACCATGTGATTCCTCCTTCAGGTTCCCCAGGACCAGAGGTGACTTCTGCCCCTGTAAGGATGTGCCCCCGGCACCCTGAGCCTGTGCCCCTGGCTCACCCCCTCCCTGTGCTGAAGGAGGCCCTGGAGCAGGTCAGTGATGGCCCACGAGGGTACTGGGCATGTGGTGAGGCTTGAGGAAGGGCACACATTAATTCATTCATACACTCACTCAACATGCACTTCTTCAGTGCCTGCCATGTGTCAGGCACTAGGAATAGGGCAGGAGGTTGTTGGCATGCCCTCAATAAACTACCAGTCAATCTGGGTATGGTGGTATGTTGCTGGAGTCTCAGCACTCAGGAGGCAGAGAAAGGAGGATCTCTGTGGATTTAAGGCCAGCCTGGTCTACATAGTGAGTTCCAGGCTAGACAAGGCTACATAGTGAAACCTTAACTCAAAAATAAAAGAAAAGAAAAGAAAGAAAGAAAGAAAAAGAAAAGAAAAAAGTGCGATGTACTGGCTTTAATCCTAGCACTTGGGAGGCAGAGGTATGAGGATTTCTCTGAGTTCAAGTCCAGCCTGAGACTACATAGTGAATTCCAGGTCAGGCTGGGCTAAAGCAAGACAAAAGACAATACCTAAAAACAAAACAAAAACAAAGCAAAAACCTACTAGCCTGGGTGTGCAGGAAACACCCAAACATTTGTGTGTGTGTGTGTGTGTGTGTGTGTGTGTGTGTGTGTGTGTGTCCACTCAAACTAGAGGTCGTCATTGGGTTTCTTCCTTCTTGCTCTCCACCTGTTATATTTTGAGATAGGATCTCTTAACTGCACCCAGAGCTCACCAGTTAAGCTAGTCTAGGTAGCCAGCTGGTTCTGAGATCCTTCTGTCCCTGCCTCCCCTAGCATTGTGATCACAGGCATGCCAAGGTTTCTTTGTTTTTACATGGGTGCTGGGGATCTGAACTCGGGTCTTCATGCTGGTGTAGCAGGCACTTTACCAACAAATCCATATCCTCAGCCTTCAGCCTCATGACCAACATTACTGACATGAAAGCCAGACTGAGGATAAGGAAGGTTCCAGGGACTAGGGGACCACCATTTGTGGTCTTGCAGGCAGAGAGGAGGGCTCTTGGAGGTATCCAGACTGAGATGTGGGACAGGCAGGAGATGTGTCTGGGGGGGGCGGGGAGAGAAGGAGCTTGGGAGATGGAAGGGCATGCTCCAGATAGAGAGAACTGCATATGCAAAGGCTCAGGGCAGTGGAGTAACACAAACACAGGACTGTAGGGCCAGAGGTGGGAGAGGATGCACACAGTCCATGCCCCAACGCCACTGCAATGCAACCTCACACACTACCACCGCAGGATGGTTCTGCTCTGTAGCGGTCAGACCCATCCTTTCCTGCCCCAACCCCATGTGTCACTCACCTCAGGGGACAGAGACAAAAGGCAACATACATTTCAGGGGTGGGGACTTGAAACTGCCATCCAAGGGACAGCAGGCGATGAAGGGTAGGTGTGCATGAGCCTGTGGGGAGACCTGATCACTCTGCACACACTGGAGAAGCTTCTGTGAAGACTGGGGCCACAGTCATCAAGCAAAAAGTCCTAGTAATAACCCTTCTGGCCTCTGCTGAGCAACTGGGATGAGCCAAAGGCTTTGCTACCTCTCTGCATGCATGTCTCCTGAAGCCCTGTCTACACAGGGGGAAACTGAGGCTCAGAGAGGCCAAGTTAGCAAAGGAGGGAAACTAGAGAAAGAGGAGCTCAGGGTAGGGCAGGTAAAACCAGGCAAATGGGCTGGAGAGATGGCCAAGAGGGTAGAGCACTTGCCAGGCAAGCATGAGGACCTGGGTTTGATCCCTCAAACCGATGTAAAATGCTGGCCATGGTGGTGTGTACTTAAATCCCGGTGGAGATGGAGACAGAGACAAGAAGATACCTGAGGTTTGCTGGCCTAGTTGGTGAGCTCCCAGCCAATGACTGACCTTCTCTCAAAAAAGGCGATAGGGCTGGGGAGATGGCTCAGTGGATAAAGTGCTTGCTGTTCAAATGTGAGTGCCTGAGTGTTAATTTGCCAAGGAAATGTTTATTTGATCAAAAATCTTTTGGGGATGCCTATGTATAAAACAGATTCAAGGGGAGTTGTTTTGAGTGAAGTGGTGGGAAGCCCCATCGAGTTTGGGAACTTGAGGCCTGGAGTAGTCCAGGTGTAGGAATGGCTGTGGAGATGGGTGGGTAAGCAGAATGACCAGGGAGCATGTGTAGGGTTTTATCAGCGCAACTAACGCAGTTCTTCTCCCCTAAGGTGGACAGGATCCTGCGCCAGGCAATGTCTGCCCCAGGCCCGGCTGCTATGTCTGCACTTGTCATCCACAATGACACTGTGCTCTGGACTGGAAACTTTGGAAGAAAGAATGGTTCAGACCCAAATTCTGGGACCCCCAATGAGTACACGATGTATCGGTTAGCTGGGTGACCATCAGGGTCCTGTGGAGGTGTGGGATGGCAAGGCGAGCTAACTTAGGAAGCAGGAAGACTAGACTGGGATCAGAGCTGCCAGGGCCCGACAATGCTACAGAAAGGGAGCCCGAGATCCAGAGAGGACCAGTGGATGCCCAATGTCACACCACTGGGGTCACGGGCCAAACTAGAAAAGGATCCCTGGTCTCCTCACCTCTTCATGTGCCACAAAGGAGCATAATCAGCTCCTGGCCCTGCTCCAGGGCCCTGTGAGTTTGTGGCATTGGCCCAGTTGGAAACAGTTGGAGACATTTGGCTGAACATCCAGAGTCTCTTCTTGCTCGAGATCCCTCGCTGTCTGCGGGATCCTCCGTGCTGCCAATGTGCAGTGAGCACATTTCTTCCCAGGGATGTGGTGGGGATAACAGGGGTCCAGTAGGACTTAGCTTTCATGCCGCACCTGCTTGGTGCCAGGGATGGGGCCCACAGCCCCACTTGCCATTGCTTACTGTGTACTCACTCCCTGTCTGGTGAGCACTCTGCATACATATTGCCCCAACTGTGAAGAAGACAGTGAGACTCTCCCAGAAAGATCTAGAATGGTGCCCAAGACCACACAGCCAGTGAGAGGCAAAGGGCACATGAATCCCTGTCCTGGTGAAGGGCTTGGCATGGGGCAGGTGCTGAAGAGGGCCTATCCTATTCCAGACCCTTTGCTTCTGGAAGGGTCTCAAACATTTCCACAATGGGTGGGAATTTCAGCCCAAGATTGCCAGCTGGGGTGGATTTAGTGCTTTTCTGGAATGAGAATGTGCTGGGGGCATAGGGTGGGAAGTGGGCTTTGGGGTGATGGAGTGCTTTCTGTATCATGGGTCCTCCATACCATCTAGGATCTCCAGCATCTCCAAGATCTTCCCAGTGCTCATGCTGTACCGTCTGTGGGAGGAGGGCACCGTGGCTTCCCTGGATGACCCTCTAGAGCGCTATGCCAGCACCTTCTCCATCAACAACCCACTGGGCATGGCCCCAGTCCCAGAACCACAGGGCCTCGTGGGCAGACTCCAGGAAGTGGGCTCCTCCATGAGGCCTTCGTCTGTTACCCTCCGGAGGATGGCCAGCCAGCTCTCAGGTGAGCCTTCGGGTTACCCACGGAGCTGAGCCATGCCAGGGGTGCCTGGTTCTCATCCAGCCAGGTCCTTGCTTTGGCTCCTTTTAACCATACTTCCTACCCTTGGGCCTTGTGGTGGCCAAGGCAAACCTGGGCATTTAGATCAGCCAGAGAAATGAGTTTTTGGGGTGATACCAACCAAGCTGATAGGTCAGGATCTGTGATAATTCCTCAATAAAGACCTTGTGAACCTTAACATAAAGACCACCTGGGTACTGGAGAGATTTCTCAATGGTTAGGGTGCTTGCCTGTAAAGCAGAAGGACCTGAGTTTGATTCCCTAGTACCCACATAGAGCCAGATGCATAAGGTGGCACATGTGTCTGGAGTTCATTGGCAGTGGCTAGAGGCCCTGGCGCACCCATTCTCTCTGTCTCTCTTTTCTCTCTGCTAATAAATAAATAAAATATTAAAAAATAAAGACCACCTGGAAGACTACACAAGACCCATGGGCCACATAGGACAGGGGCAGAACTAAATCCACAGCAAAGACTCCCAAAATACCAAAAATTATAAAAAGATGCTCACCCCTATTTATTACAAAACAAATGCAAACCCAATTGTTCCCTGTCAGACTGGCAAAGATCAAAATGGCAGACACCCAGAATTGTTGAGGTCATAGGGAAATAGCCCCCCGAATAGACAAGGGGAGGAATTTAAATTAAACCTACCCCTATAAGTGAATAAACAACAGGTGTGGAGAGCAACTAGCAACATTTATTACAATTTGTTTTATTTACTTGGTTTTGATGCATGAGATCCTGCCTCAAACATAATTTTAAAAAAATGAAAAATAAAAACCACTTGGGCATGATAGCACACATCTTTAATCCCAGCACTTGGGTGGCAGAGGTAGGGTGAGCGCTGAGTTCAAAGCTAGCCTGGGACTACAAAGTGAGTTCCAGGTCAGCCTGAGTTAGGGTGAGACCTTACCTCAAAAACAAACACCTCCCCCCTCAAAGAAAAAACAAAAATATTTGCCTCCAGGGAGGGGAAAGGGGTGTCTGGGAGAAGGGTAAGAGAACAACTTTTCATTGTATGCCATTCATTCGCATTTTCAGGATTTTGGAGCATATTTAAGTGAATTTAGATAATAACACAAGTATGAGTAAGCCATGATGACACAGGCATTATCCCCTCCCATTATACATCAGGGCTTGGGCTCCGAGAGCTCCAGTGACTTCCGCCAGGAAGCACAGGCCCAGCAGGTAGGTCTGATCACTGCTCGTTCCCAAGGGCTACCCCGAAGGCTGCGCTCCACTTCGCTGCTGTGGAGAGGGACCACTCAGGAGGCCCTGAATCTGCTCAAGGATGACGTGCTAGTGGCAGACCCAGGAACCAGGTGAGGAGCATGCCCTGATGGGAAAAGTGCTTCACCCTGAGGCGATGACTGGGATGTGGAGGGGGAGGCACGGCATGGGCCCAGGGTCCAGTTCTGCTCACATCTCCCATTCCCTTATCAACTCAGTATTTGTTAAGCACCTACTCTGCAGTTGGGCATGGTGGTGCACACCTGTAATCCCAGCATTCAGGGAGATGGGGTAGGACAGAATCAGAGGCCTGAGCTACATAGTGAGACCCTGTTTTAAGTAAACTAAACTGAACCCAAAACTAAAAAGCAAGGAAGAAAAGGTCTAAGTGGGGCAGAGAGAGAGAGATGAAGCTTGGGTACCTGCAGGCTGGTGGCCTCTTTCCTGCTCTGCTCTCACTGTGTGGTCTTGGGGGAGGCACTTGACCCTGGGAACTTAGCCTTCTTCACCTGCAACAAGGCAGGTGGCCTGGAGTTCAGGAATATCCAATTGCACGTGGGAATTTTCTGTGCCTTCCTGAGGTGGTTTTTCAGGGCTTCTAAAACTGCATCTGCTCTTCCTGGTTTTTGGAGACTGGATTGGAAGAAATGTGGGTGAGACCCTGTCTCATGTTTGCTATCCCTTAAATAAAACTTATTTGCATGTGTATACGCACACATGTGTAGGGTCTGTCACTGCAAAGCAATGCCTGTCCAGCTTTACCTGGATGGCTGGGGAACTGACCCAGGAGGCGGTCTTTGCAAGGCAAGCACCTTGGACAGCTGTCTCCCCAGCCCATCTTTTTGTTTTTAAGACATTAATTTGCATGTGTGCCTGTGTGCTGTGCTACCAGTGTGCACGCACATGTGTGTATGGGTGTGCCAGGGTGTCTCTTGCCACTGTAAACAAATGCCTGTCCAGCTTTATGTGGGTGGCTGGGAATTGAACCCAGGTGGTAGGCTTTGCAAACAAGCAGGCATCTGTAACCAACTGCTGAGCCATTGCCTCAGATCCTTGACTTACAACGTAGGCCAGCACCATCCCCTCTCAATAGTGTAAGACTTTAATCATTCATGTGACAAGTAATTCATATCAAAATATAAATTAAGATTTCTTTTCTCACTTTCCAATGGCCATCGCTGAGCCCCACTGTCCTCCAGTTTGTCATGTGACTGAGCTCCTCTCCCCAGCCTCAGTCTTCCCTGATGAAGAAAGGACATAATAGAACTGGTGACCTTTCAGGCCACCAGAACAGGTGGGAAGGAGCCCCCCGAGATGCACCTCCATGGCCACATCCCATGTGTCCCCCGCTGTCTTTCCAGATGCCACTACAGCACGCTGGCCTTCTCGCTCCTGGCCCACGTCCTGGCGGCGCACACGGCCCAGGGTGACTATCAGCGCTGGGTCGCGGAGAACGTGCTGGAGCCCCTGGGGATGACGGACACAGGCTTCGAGCTCACGGGCCGGGTGCGAGCGCGCCTGGCGGCCGGGTTCTATGGCAGCGGGCGCCCGGCGCCGCTCTACGACCTGGGCTGGTACCGCCCGTCGGGCCAGATGTACTCGACACCCGCCGACCTGGCCAAGCTGGCCACGGCGCTGCTGGGCGGCGGTCCCCGGCGTCTTCTGCGACCCGACACGGCCAAGACCCTGCTGGCCCCGCTGCTGGCCTGTCCGGGCGCCTACTTCGCCAACGAGACGGGCACGCCGTGGGAGTTCCACGCGCAGCGCGGCTACCGCGTCGTGCGCAAAGACGGAGACCTGGATGGCTACGCGGCCACCTTCTCGCTGGTGCCGCCGCTGCGCCTGGGCTTCGTGCTGCTGCTGGCCGGGCCGCGACCCTCCGGGCACGACCTGGTGGTCCAGGTCTACGACGTGCTGATGCCCGCCCTGGAGCGCGCGCTGCGCGAGGCCGAGCGCGGCCCCGCGCCGCCGCCCAGCGCGCGCCCCTTCGCCGGCTTCTTCACCTTCGCCAACCGCACCTTCTACGAGGTGCGCGCCAGCGGGCCGGCGGGAGAACTGCGCCTGCGCCAGTTCGGCCCCCGCGTGGAGGCGCTCGTGCCCGCCGCGTTCCGCACGCTGACGCTGCGCCACGTGCGCGGCCGCGTCTTCCAGCTGCACGTGGCCCGCGAGTTCCCGTGCGCGCTGCCGCTCGCCGATACCTGGCTCTCGCTGGAGGCCCAGCACGGCCAGTTGGTCAACTTCTATCCCTTGGACCCCGACGGCTTGTCCCCGGGCTTCGACGTGCCGGGTCTCAACACGTACCGGGTACTGCGGCTGCAGCGCAAGCCCGTGTTCAAGGCCCAGTGACCCCCAGGCGGGCTCTGCAGCCCTCAGCCGAGACAGCAGGGCCGCCAGGTGGAGGACTCAAGAGTAGCCATTGGCGCCCCAAGGGCGGTCCTCCTACCGCAGCCCGCCCGTTTGCGGACTGAGCACTTGGGAGGGAAGGCTGGAAGAGCAAGGAGATCAAGGTCATCCTCAGCTACACATCTGAGTAGCTGAGAGTGAGTTTGAGGCCAGCTACAGCAAACCCTGTCTGAAAAAAAAAATTAGCCTTCTCTCCCCTTCTTCCTCCTTCTCTCCCTCCCTTCTCTCCCTCCCTCTTCCTTCCTACTAAGAATGTTCCCTTTCTTGGGGTCTTAGTCTCATTAATAAAATAATTTAGAAATGAAAAAAAGCCCTAAAAATAAACTCAGGCTGGAGAGATGGCTCCGTGGTTAAGGAGTTTGCTTGCAAAGCCAAATGGCATAGGGTCGGTCAATTTCCCAGTACCCACATAAAGCCAGGTGCACAAAGTGGCATATGCATCTGGAGTGAGTTTGCAGTAGCAAGAGGCCCTGGCACCCCCATTTCCTCTCTCTCTCTCTCTCTCTCTCTCTCTCTCTCTCTCTCTCTCTTTCCTTGCAAATAAATAAAAATCAAAACCATTGGATAATTTTTTGTATCCCCCAGAGGAACAAAACAAAATATGGGCTACATTAATCCTTTAAAAAGTAATCTTGCTGGGCGTGGTGTCACATGCCTTTAATTCCAGCACATGGGAGGCAGAGATAGGAGGATTAAAGTGAGTTCCAGGTCAGCCTGGACTAGAATGAGACCCTACTTCAGAAAACAAAACAAGTAATCTTGGTGACGTCCAAGACCAAGGACTAAATGAGAAGAAGGGATTCAGAGGAGGGGGATAAGGCCTGGGGACAAAGGAGGGTGAGTATGATCAAGGTATATTGTGTATATGTAGAGAAGCTTGTCAGTCTTAGGGCTGCTGGCAAGATGGTTCATGGGTAAGAGTACTTACTGTTTTACATGGCGACCTGTTTAGTCCCCAGCACCCATGTGAAAAAGTCCAGAATGATTGCAGATAGACATGTCTCATAATCCCAGTGCAGAGGGGAGAAGAGGAGAAGTTACTGAAGACTCCCTGAGGCTCCCTGGTCAACCAATCAAATTAAAAGCCTGTGAGGTGCAGGTTTCCTGAAAGTCTGTCTCAGGGAAATGAGGTGGAAGAGCCACAGAGGAGGGCACCCAACATTTTCCTCTGGCGTGCACATGTCTGCACACACTACAGGCACACGTGCACACACAAAAATAATTAAAACGAAGCACATTTTCAAGGTACAGTTGTATTATTCATTTGTAAGGCTGGAGATGGAACCCAAGGCTTCACACATGCTCACAAGTGGTCTACAAACTGACTTATGTTCCCAGTCTGAGCTGGATGATCTTGAGAAATATTTATATCCACAATCAAGATGTAGGAGATTTCCATCAGCCCCAAAACCATCCCTTCCCCCTGCCACCGCCCCAGGCAACACATCACTCCTGTCACTAGGCATTAGATTTGCCTGTTCTAGAATTTCATGTCAGTGTCTCATTCCTTGTAGTGTTTTGTGTTTATCTGTTTTGGCCCAGCATGCTGTTTTTGAGGTCTGTGGCTTTATGTGTAACCCTTAGTTTGTTCCTTTCGATTCCACTCTACAGATATGCCAGAATCTGTGTATCCTTTCACCTGCTGATGGACATTTGGGGTGTTTCCAGATCCAGGCTATTTGTTATGAACAGAACATTTGTGGACAAGGCCTGTGGTACAGACGTGCTTTCGTTTCTCTCGTAAATTTCTAGTTGTGATTGCCAGACGGGTGTCCATTTTCCATCCCCTGGCAGCAGCAGGTGACATTTTTCTGCCTGTCTGTGTGGTAGCATGTGGCTTGTCTTTTAAGTTTTACTCATTTCTCACTGTGGGTTAACCATATTCTGTTTATTGACTAGCAAAAGCTGCAAAGTTGTATGGATCCTGGATACAGAGCCTTGCCATCTATTTGTATTTTTATCTCTCCAGTTTTTTGATTGCCCTTTAAGTTTCCTTCTTCTCGATGACTATTTATAAGCCAGGGTCTCACTATATGTCATAAGAGCCTCCTACCTCAGCCTCCAAAGCTGCTGGAATTCAGTTATGGGCCACCACGACTGGCTCATAATTTAATTTTCTCCTCCTTTTAATCTGTGCTTTGTGTGTGTGTTTGTGTGTGTGTGTGTGTGTGTGTGTGTGTGTATGTGTGTGTGTAGGTGTTGGTCCTTGCCTACCACGTGTCTGAGACAGGGATTTTTTTTTTTTGGTTGGTGTTTGGTGTTCTCCACTCTGTCCTCAGGCTAATTGGCACCTGATCCTCTGGAGGATGCGCCCCTCTGCCTCCCATCTTGCTTTAGGAATGCTGGCATTACAGGTGTGCTTTACCCACCCAGTCGTCTCCCCAGCTTCCGCATTTTCTTAATGGTGCCTTTTGAAGAGCAGAGTTTAAACTTTGTTCCACCCCTGCTTCCCCCAACCCCAAGGCAGGGTCTCACTGTAGCCCAGGCCTACCTGGAACTCACTCTGTAGCCCCAGGCTGCCTTGAAATCCTCTGATCCTCCTACTTCTGCCTCCTGTCCCCAGTGCTGGGGTTAAAGGTGTGTGCCACCATGCCTGGCTAAGTTTTAACATTTTGATGTTTTCGGGGTTTTTTTGGCATGTGTGAGTGGTATTATGTGTGTGAATAGTGTGTGCCACCTATGTGTACATATGTGTGTCCCATGCACACACATGGCAGAGGCCAGAGAACATTGGATGGCCTTCTCTATTGCTTTTCTGCCTCATTTCCTTGAGATGGAGTCTCCAGAGCTTGGACTATTTCGCCTGCAAGCCCCAGTGATTCGCCTGCCTTTGCTCCCCTTAGCAGGGAGTTACAGGTGTCCCTGGCCACACCCAACCTTTTAAAAAATTATGTATTTATTTGAGACAGAGAGAGAGAGAGAGAGATACAGAGGCAGTCAAAGAGTGAGTTTGGGTGTGCCAGGGCCTCTTGCCACTACTATAAACAAACTCCATACACATGCACCACTTTCCATGGGCACTGGGGAATTGAACCTGGGTCTGGTCAGGGTTTGCCAGCAAGCAAGCACCTTTAACCACTGATCCATCTCTCCAGCTCCACACCCAGCTTATTACATGGGTGCTGAGGATAGAACACCGGCCCTCTCTGGTCCTCATGATTGTACAGCAAGTGCTCTTACCACTGAGCCATCTCCTAAGCCCTATTTTGATAGACTTTATGTCTTAAATCTAAATGTAAGTTTGGGTTTGCATTTTGCATGTCTTCTAAGCATTTTAACTATTTTTTTTTTTTTTTGGCGCTCAAACTCCAGGTTTGCACCACCATACCCAGTGTATGCAGTGCCAGGGCTTCACACATGCTGGGCAAATGTTCTACCAACTGATCTCCATCCCCATCTCTAGCCTTTTCTTTTCAGAGTTCAGAGACCTGCAAAGTCCCATGCAAGTATAAGAAATAACCAGTGTCTTCTCGATCCAGTTTCTTCCCCAGAAACATCTTACAGAACTACTAACAGCAAGATATTGAGATGATACCACCATGACACAAAGTCTTCTCCTCAGCACCAAAACCTTCCCTTTCTTGCCACCTCCACTTACTTAATACTGGGATGGCTTAATAGAAGAACCTAGACTCACCAGGAGATGAGACCCTGGACACGTCTGTGAAAGATTTTCTTGATTAGGTTAACTGAGGTGGGAAGACCCATTCTAAAAGTGGGTGGCACCGTTTCACAGGCTGGAGTTGTAGACTGAATCAAAAGGAGAAAGCCTGGGGCTGGAGAGAGATGGCTCAGCAGCTAAGGAGTCTGCCTGCAAAGCCTAACAACCTGGGTTCAATTCCCCAGTACCCACATAAAGCCAGATGTACAAAGTGGCGCATGCATTTGGAGTCTGTTTGCAGCAGCTAGAGGCCCTGCCGTGTGCCCCTTCTCTCTCTGCCTCTCTCTTTCTCTGTCTCTCTGTTTGCAAATAAATAAAAAAAATATTTTTCAAAAGGAGAAAGCCAGTGACTCAGCAGCATTTACTTCTCTTTGCTTTCTGACATCAGATGCAGTATGACCTGCTGCTGTGTGTAAGGGTCTGTATTGATCGTCAGCTTGACAGGCTCTAGACTCACCTATAAGGGATTGTTTAGATTGGGTTAACCTCTGGGCATGCCCTTGAGGGATTATCTAGATTAGGTTAATTGAGGTAGGAAGGCCCACCCTAGCTGTGGGCTGCACCATTGTATGGGCTGGGGTCCTGGACTGTATAAAAAGAGCTGGCTGAGCAGCAGCGCTCATCACTCTGTTTCCTCACTGTGGGCTGACCGTGACCAGCTGCCACAAGCTCCTGCCACCCGCCTTCCCCATCATGATGGACTGTAACCTGGAACTGTCAGATGAAATAAGTCTTTTCTCCTTTAAACTGATTTTGTCCAGGTATCTTGTCCCAGCAATGAGAAGATAATACAGTCTGTAACCTTGAACTGTAAGCTGAAATAAACCTTCCCTCCTTAAGTTACTTTTTTCAGGTGTTTGACCTCAGCAACAAAGTAAAGTAACACATTTTCCCTTCTCCCTAACACCTGACACAACTAATCTGCTCTGTTTCTGGAACATTATTTTGTTTTTTGAAGTAGGGTCTCACTCTAGCCCAGGCTGGTCTTGAACTCACAGGGATCCTCCTACCTCTTCTTCTCGAGTGATGGGATTAAAGGCATGTGCCACCACACCCAGCTCTTGTTAAATGAGTCAGAGTAGTAAGCTTTTGGAATCCTCCCCCAACACCTAGTATAATTTTTCCAGAGTCACTTCAGGTTGTTGTGAGTACAAAATCGTTCATTTCTTTTTGCTTGGGAGTAGAGGCTCCCTGGATGGATAGAATTAAGTTTGTCTAAACGTTCACTTGTTGAAGGATGTCTGGGTTGCTTCCAGCTTGTGGCTGTGATGAATCAAGTTGCTAAGAACATTTGTTTACCGACATTTGTGTGAACTTGTTTTTATTTCTCTGGGATAAATGCCCAGGAGTGCAACAGATGGGACGGATGGTGGTGCCTGCTGAGTGTTTGAAGAAACTGCCAAGTTGTTGGACCATCATCTGTACCACCTAGCAAGGTGGGAGGGGCTTTCATCCTACTTTTGCCAATGTTTGGAAGTGAAACTTTTTTTTTAAACTTCAGCTAATTGTATTGTTGTGTGTGTGGTTTGTGTGTGAGGGGGAGTGTGTGTATGCATGTGTATGCATATGGAGGCCAGAGATGAATGTCGCATGTCCTCCTCTATCTTCCACTTTATTTCCTTGAGGCAGAGTCTGTCACTGAACCTGGAACTGCCATTGATCAGTCAGGCTGGCTGTTTTCTCGTCTCCACCTCCCACAGGACTGCTAGTCATACCCAACTTTTTATGCGGGTGTTGGGGAAGTGAACTCAGACCATCTCACGCCATTGTGCTTCTGCAGGAAGTGCTCTTACCCACGGAGCCATCTCCCCAGCCCCAGTCATTGTTTTGAGACAAGGTCTCACTATGTAGCCCAGGCTGGCCTCCAACTCATGGCAATCCTCTTGCCTCAGCTTTCCTGATGCTGGGGTTAAAAGCACGAGCCATCATACTTGGTTTATTTTAGCAAATTTAATAGTGTATAATGACATTGATGTGGTTTTATGTTTTGCTAATAGTGATTTTGAAACTTGCATGTGCTTTCTTTTCTAAGCAGGGTCTCACGCTAGGCTGACCTGGAACTCACTCTGTAGCCCAGGTTAGCCTCAAACTCATGGCAATCCTCCTACCTCAGTCTCCAGAGTACTGAGTGTTGGGATGAAAGGTGTGTATTCTCTCATGCCTGACTATGTGTTTTTTTTTTAACCACCAGTACATCCTCTTCACTGAAATATCTTTATATCTCTGGCCTGTTTTCTAAACAGCTTATTTAAAAATTATTGTGTTTTGAAGGTACTTTACTTATTCTGGATACTCTTTCTTTGTTAAATATATGGTTTGCAAATACTTTCTACTCTGCAGCTCATCTCTTATCCTTTTAGGACTTTTAAAAA